>JAUMHP010000038.1:3183917-3194890 GCA_032361065.1 Enteromius trimaculatus | reverse complement strand
CTCAGTCTCCCTACTTCAAACCTTCCTAGACGGGTGCTGGGTTGGGGGGAGCTGTTGTAATTTTTCTAACCTAACCTCTGGCTTCTTACAAACCTAACACACCTAACCTGGGATATTTCAGCCCAGAACCCTGTAACCCGCAACCCTACAACCTAAGTAACTTTTGTATACATTTATCAGAAAGTATATACAATTTAATCATAAATATCTTTTATAAACACTTGTTTTCAAAAACAAAATATGCATATTTACATATGTATATATAATTTTAGGGCACACACCAAAACTACACAAAACTCAGAAAAGACAAGAACATAAGACAGTGGAGGGTTTGTCGGAAGGACGTCCTCCTGCAGCAGGAACCAAGGCGGGCTATTGAAATGTAGGCCACTGCACAACCGGGGTCGGACGTAGTTTGACCTCTGGCTCCTCATACATCTAACCCTAAGACCTTTATGCTGTTCTTATGCCAGCATGTTACCAGCTTAAACCAGAAAAAGACCAGCATAAACCAGCATCAAAACATACCTAACCAATATATGCTGTTTTGTTTCAGCAGGGACTGATAGATATATATATATATATATATATATATATATATATATAGTTATTTCTATTTTCCACTCGTTCCATGACTCACTTGACAATGAACCCCAGATTCTTTTTGATAGATATGGAGCTCAAAAAACCTTTAGTGAAAAACTACAGCATCTATCACAATAAAGGTTCACACTGAACACAAATTTCATTTTATTTTTGTTGTTTTGTCATAATGTTGCATGCACTTGTACAGTAAATGCATGAATGCTCTGGATTTGACTCAAGACACTCAGGAATAAAGGCAGTAAAGCACAGGTCAAACTGGACTATCCATTTGACCTTTGAAAGAACTCATCTACTGGTATTATGAATCCTAAAAAGCAGCTATTTGGAGGATCTCCACGAGCTCAAGGAGAACAGACGCGTCCACAGAACAGAACACTCTTGGAGGGATTGTGCCGTATGAAGAAGAGGAACGGGTGATCGGCGCAGAAGCGATCTGGACGCATCAGACAGCGCATCATCATGATAGCTCCGGTGGCTGCCGCAGCCTCCGTCCCCTCCTCGTTCACTTCAACAAAGGACTTATGCACCACCTTAGACAGCACCAGATCGTTGTTCGGGGACAGGCTCGAGAAATCGGCTCTCTGCATGTCAAACGCATCCACCATTCCCAGGCTGACCAGGAGAGCCTTCATGTCATAGGTTTCCTCCATTCTGAATCTGGGCAAAAACACTTCCACTTCCAGAAGGTCCATCTTGTCATGTCGGGTCCACTCCACAAAGTTATCATAGGTCAGAGCGCTCTCCAGCTGAACAAGAGGGACGTGTTAACAACATTTAAACAGAAGACTTGTAGTAATAAAAAACTAACCGCAGATGTCTCACCTTCTGCAGGCCGGTGGTGTCGTCCTCCATGGCATTGGGAAGCATAATCAGCATACTGAGGTCTTTCCCAGCGTACGGCAGCTCCAGAATCTGACAGTTAATATCAGGAATGAAGGCCAGAGGAAACTTGGCCTTCTGGAACATCATCTGCACCGGCTTCGTTTCATTCTATAAACGCATCACAGGCACATCACAAGAAAACATTCCATGAAGAAAAGAGAAGTCTGTCGGTTCGCTGAAAGAATCTCTGGCTGCAGTCTGTACTTCACCCAAGTAATGCATTTTAAAAGATTGCAATCAAAACCAACATCACTGGCCTTTCTAAACACCTCTCTATGTGCTCTGCAAATGCCTGACTCATTTTAATATTACTGAACTTATGCCACACAATGTCGTTAATTATTCTGATTTGCTTTTTATAGCAACTGAATTTTTCACTCATTTCCAATATTTCTAAGTTCAACATCAGCCATTAACAAGTCAGAATTCAACTTGATTTATATCTTGCACAAAAAAAGTACAAAAAATGTATTAGATATTTCAAGAAGCAAAGAAAAAACATTTTGCATTACTAACCCTATTACATTTAATAAAAGGCCAAGCCACAAACTGAAATAAGAGAATGCAGTGCACACAAGAGTAAAAGTCCTTATGAAATCTCACCTTGTTGATCTTGAACTGCTGCTCTCTGGTGTGCTCCTCGGTGAACTTCCTCTCCCAGCTCCCCTTGAAGTAGATCGCGTTCACCAGAACCAGTCTGGTCAGAGAATCCACGTCACCCTCTGCCAGCAGATCCTTGATCTTCTCTGAGATTACAAACAACATTAAAACTGACACGCCAGCAACTTCTTAGACCAAGTGAGTTTATTATTAGTGATACAGCACACAATCGGTTAATAAACAGTAATGACAGTAAAGATTGTTTTGCTTAATCTTCCTAACATAACATCACTTTAAAAGAGGTTTTTGCACCTTGTGTCTGTTTCTCCACCCAGGTGTTGATGTTAACACGAGACGCGTCTGCATTACTGATGAAGTCCACAGTCTCCAGTTCAGCCTCATACAGTGTTTTGGTGTCACTAAGAAATTTCTGTAACAACCAAGAGAGAAGAAATATTGACATACTGCACAAATCACAGTGCATTTCTATAGTAAAGATTATTTTCTTCATTATTCACGTAATGTTAAAACTTAAGTAAATATTTAGAAGACATTCAAGCATGACAAGAACTTCATTGTTCTCAGGAGTGTGAATTAACGGAGCTCACCTCTACGAATGCGAAGGACTTCTCTCCATAGAGACGACTGGCCAGACTCAGCGCATACGGAGCTCCAGCTCTGTTGATCTCGCTCAGGAGTTTAGTGAAGCCAGCGTGGATTTGACCCTCTGCTTCAGGAAAATGCAAAGTCTGGAGACAGTCAATGACAGTTTAATTCATGCTGAAGTTGATAATGTGGCTTGTTTTGAGTAAACCTCTGATCTCAATCCCTCTTCATCTGCCATGTAAAACAGTTATACCACACAAAAGTCTTCATTAAGAAGTTACATTCAACTCTATATCAATCACATGTTAATAAACTCATCCATGAAGTTCTAACTCTTTCAGGAAAAGTCAAATGTTTATCCAACTGTGCTATTCTTTAAAAGAAATGCATAGCAGAATATAAAGATGACCTTCCCCTTTCACTACTTATTAATCAAAAGTCACAACCACTGGTGTGCAATCTTGTTGTTGCTATGGTGATGCCCTTTGACCCTCTGAGAATAATATTATGAGATTATTTACATTCGTTACACCAAAGAGTTAACTATTTTAATCCAGTTTGAAAGGTTTAAGATTACATCATAAAACAGCAGAACTAGCCGCCTATAAGCAGAGAGGTGTTAAATACTGAGCATTATATCAGTGAGATCTCGACTTCACTGAAGATGTGATCAGCATTATTGAATGAAAATCATTTAACCTTTTAAACTAATGCCTTTATATTTCAATTATCATTCTGTCAAAATAAATGTTAATAAATTCATCCAAATTGCTTTTGGCTTTATGATTGTCTTCCTGGACTGACGATAACAGATCATTTCACAACAGTTTACTGCTTTGCTGTGGTAACGATGCTCTGTGACAGAGAGTACTGAACACTTCATCAGCACTTGTGTCAAGGTACAGAAAGAGACACACCTGAGCAAACAGAGCCATCACGTGACCAGCAAGTGAAGGGAGTTAGAAATTCATTTATAGATACACCAGATTAAAACACGTTGATGTCCTTTCTCTCTCTGTACTTTTGGTAATTTATTAATATGTAGGAACTGTTCCATTTAGATAAAGACTGGATGCACAGCACAGTGGAACTTTATTACTATATAATCCCAAATAAAGATGTAATCAGAGCAGTTTGTCACTGACCCGGGACATCTGAGATGCGGTGTTTCCTCCAGCTCCGAGCGACAGCATCGAGAGAGCAGCAGAGAGGCTGAGAGGAGAATAGAAGACATTCCCGGACGCGTTTCCCTCCGAGATCTTCTGGAAAAGACTGAGAGAAAAGCGCGTGTGCGCCGCGGACAGATCCTCCATTCCGACACACTGAACACAAACAGACATAATATTTACAGACAATCGATACTAATAATCAACGGGAAGAGCATTTGGAATACTAAATACAGTAAGCTCCGTTTCAAATGTTACACGTTATATTTCTACGTTCACGGTTGTTTAAGTTACATTTACTAAGTTACCTACTTCAACTTCCTGATTGTCCGCCGCGCATCGCTCTCTCAGCTCATTGGTCAAACGACCAGCACAAACGACTCTGATTGGCCCACTGTGACCAAACTATGTACAGAACGTCTGTACGCATTTAAATACATGACTCGAGGCGATAAGAAACATCGCTCTTTTGCTAAAGAAGTGACTTTAGAGGTTTACATTTACGTTATCGTAGACAAAAACAAAAATCATCGAAACGCGTCGTTAACGTTTACATGAACGTTATATTTCAGCGTGTTCTGTGTATAAGGAGAAGAGCTCGGATTCATTAACAACTGTCAAAATGCTTTCTCTCGGTGATGGAGATTATTATTAGAGTTACTTACATGCTGTAAAACAGTCTTCAGGAGCTTCCGCAGTGAAGACTCGCCGGAGTGACCGAGTTTATATGAGCAGCTGACACACCCTCAAACACACACACACACACACCCTCATGAACACACACACTTTTTGCACATCAAATGATCTTTTAGCAGCACACAGCGTGGAAACTGCTGTGAAATAAACCTTGTTTTTAACCCTTCCATGCAGTATTTGTATAAATCTGGTATCTATTTTGTAATATGTTGTCATGTATCGGATAATATCAGAAAATAAAACTGAATTATAAAAACGGTTCTCAAATCTATAATTACTCTGTACCATCTACATGATTGCAGCAATGAATGTTCAGAGTATGAAGTGTCCTTTATAAGATTCTGGCCTTAAGTTACACAATTATTCAACAAACATTTCAAGAGATGTAAAATGAAACACAGTGAACACTTCATTTCATCTTATCTCAACATTTAGCAGCACGTATTATTAACCGCCTCGAAGTGTGTTCTTTTAAGGGCGTAGGTATTTCTGTGTCATATAACCGTTTTGGAACGTTTGTTTTAAAATGCATCTCTAACTGAAGATCACATGATCATAAACGGAAATCATTTTCGTGAAGTGACCATCGCATGTTGCTGGACTTGTGGAAGGGTCCTTCTCGAACCGCGGGAATCAGTTGCTCACTTTCGTTTGAAACGTCCCTACAAATGGCGTCCCCTTCTCGAAGAGCCCCTTGAAGGGATAAAAAAAAAAAACTAAAGCCGTTTGCAACTGGCCCGTTATAGGCCTTCGGTTGCCGCGGTTATAAACAAAAACAGATTGACGCTCATCTCTTAAACGACAGCATGCGCGAATCACTTTACGGCAGTGAGCGTTTAGAGCGCGCCGCCTGCTGGAGCGAACGGTACAGGAAACGCACATTAGCAGCGCAGAACAGAACCAGAACTCACTTCCGGCTCTAACACTTCATGCTCAGAGCGAAATCCTGACTGATCTGATGGCGTCCGCGAGTTTGTTTGGAGCTTTAAAGCGGTTTGTGAGCAGAAATATGAAGATCAGGAGGATGAATGAGCGCATATGGACCGATCGAATCAGAACTGCAGTAAGATCCAACTCTGCGCCAGAATTATTATGAGGATCATATTCAGAACATGACCAGATTAAAGGACGTGTGTGTCACCCATCTAGAATAGAGAACTATGTAGATCAGGAAGTGTGTGTGTGTGTGTGTGTGAGAGAGAGAGAGGATATGGGTTAAAGAGCACATACACGTCAGTCACAGAAAATATATGATTATTAATGGAGTCCTTATATTTCGAGCCGTGTTGTGTGTTTTGTACCTGTCAGAACAGAAAAGCGTCGTTTCTTGTGGCTGTGACTCCGCTGTCATTCCTGATCTATGAGAGAATCACTCATTTCTCTTCGGTTAGAGCTCTGGACTCAGGTACTGTTTCTTATTCTCTCAGCATTGAGTTTTAACTCTAAGTGCTGCTGATTTATTAAAGTTCATCTTTTGTCCAGCTGAAGAAATTTTAGAACAAGCAGATTATCTGTACAGCTGCGGAGAGACGGAGAAACTCCACCAGCTGCTGGTGCGCCACAAAGACAGGTAAAACACACCTGAGACAGCGGTGTTTAGACGGGTAAAAATAACCTGAGAAAGTGAATGGACAGGTACAAGCAAGCGAGAAACCTAATTATCTGGTGTAAAGACATGTAAAACTCACCTGAAGCTGTAGGTAAATGTGAGCGGTTTTGATGAACCGTGGTTCAGGACGACCGAATTATTCTCAGCAAAACGCAGACTTCGGCAGTGTGTTCAATCACATGAAGGCTGTATCCACTTTCTTTAATTTTGATTGAGGATGAACAGTGATCGTATTTGTCCCCAGTGATGATGCGGAGTTTCTGTGGCGTTTGGCCAGAGCGTCCCGGGATCTGGCCTCTCTGTCCAGCATCAGCGCAGATGAGAAGAAGCGGCTCACTTACGAGGCCTTCGACTACGCCAAGAAAGCTCTGGAGATAAACGATGCCTCCTTTGCAGCACACAAAGTAAATGAACATTTGTTTGTAAATGAGTTTCGCTGCATTTAAGCGAGGATCAGATGTATATTATTATCGTCTGCAGTGGTTTGCGATCTGCCTCAGTGACGTTGGTGATTATGAAGGGATCAAAGTGAAAATAGGAAATTCCTACATCATTAGAAACCACTTAGAGGTAAGATGTTAATTGCAGTGATTTAAATAGCCACACTGGTTAGGTCACATGCACCACTGTTTGAATAAAACATCTCATATCTACAGCGAGCGATTGAACTCAATCCAAAAGATGCAACATCCATCCATATTCTTGGATATTGGTGAGTTTGTATTTGTTACAAACACATAAATTTGCACATAACTGGCTATAATGGACGAGGTTCTGCTGAAGTGTATAACACGATGAGCGTTCCTTTTACGATCTGTCCATCTTGCAGGAGTTTTGCGTTTGCTGAATTACCGTGGTACCAGCGGAAAGTTGCAGCAGTTATTTTTGCATCTCCTCCAACAGCCACTTATGAAGAGGTCAATGAAATTAAAAATAATATTAGTTAGACCAGGGGTTCCCAACCACAATCCTGGAGCACGTCTTCTTAAACACACATGAATGAGCTCCTCCGCTCTCTAGTAGCTGAAATGAGTGCTCCAAGAACACAGCTGGAAACCACTGATCTAGAATCAGTGCTGAAGCTGTGTGAGTAATGCATTTTTTTTCTCTCTCAGGCTTTGGCATTTTTCCTGAAAGCTGAAGAAGGTCCCGTATAAACACAAGCACCTTCATCTTGTTTTTTAATTATTATACACCTGACTTTAACATTTCAATATCTGGATTTAGTTGACCCAAATTTCTACAGTAAGAACCTGCTGATGCTGGGAAAGACGTACATGATGCTGAGAGACATCAAGCGAGCGGCGCTGTGGCTTACTAAAGCTAGAGATTATCCTGCAGTCACAGAAGAAGACAAACAGGTTCATAAGCAATCTGATCTGTCAGATTCTTCATTTATATCGTCTGCAGAGGCGTAATCTTCACGTCTGGTCCATTGCAGGTTCATAAGGAAGCGCTGGAGCTGCTGAAGAAACTCAAATAAATCAGACCCGATCTTATCTGACCCTGAGATGCCTTCATTAATTTTTGTAATGACTGAGCATTGGTTTGTGTACGATGGCGATTTGCCATTCGCTACTTTAGCCTCTCTTAGTGTCTGCCATTGTATGAGGCTGAATGAAAGGACAGAATCTAAATGTAATTCTGACTGTACTGTACTTGAGTAGTACTGGTACCTAACCCACTCTTCAGTGTATACAGATATGACAGTCACAGCAAACAGACCCTGACTGACCGCTGGTCAAAGATCATTCAGTGAAGTTGTTAAACTCTTTTAAACTAATCAACACATGTGCACTGGGAAATACCTCTCAGTTTAACAGAATCATCCATCCACTAAGAACACACTGAAACTTTTCAGTTTTTTTTTTTTAACATGAATTGAATTTCAAATGTTTATGAAGCAATTAAACTAACAAATATTAATTTAACAAATTGTCTATATTTTGTGCTCTCTGCAAATTAAATAAATTCAAACAAACTAGAGTATTTTTATGCTGGGCTCAGACTTCGGTGTTGAGATGCAATTAAAGAACCTACATAAACACACGGGTCTCCATCAGTGAACTTGAACACGAGAGACAGCAGAGCTTGTTTGAACTCATATATTTTAATATGAAAGATATTCATGGACACAGTTTTCCTCCCCTGACGGTCAAAGGCCACAGAAATAATGAAGTGCTTCGAGCACAACAGACTTCAGCTGCTGCCGCCGTTCTGAGCATGTGCAGAGACTCTGGAGGGATGAATACTGATTGACGGTCTAAAGTGACAACGGCAATACTGTCGAGAGCCAGTCATTGATGAATGATATGTGAGACAGAGGTCAGTCTGTCGGTCTACAGGAGTCGAATCACCTCTCACTCTGCAGGCAGCCATGCAAGCGCTGAACAATCACAACTTAATGTCCAACAACACAAAAAAAAAAAAAAAACCCCAGGCACCTGATCAAACTCTACAATCATTCTGTAAAAGCTCTATAAAACTAGAGCCATAAGTTTTGAGTTCTATAAAATCCTCTAATGTTTTTTTTTCAGGCTCATTTTAAAACGCCAAATGAATAAAACAAAGCGTTGTATATAGATATCAGCATTGAAAAGATCAGAAAAGCTCAAACGCTTGCATATTCATGGGGAATCATGTTATGAATATCGCTAAATGAGGTCTTGAGATAAAGATTTGGTTTAAAATGACAAAATAGCTTATTTACATTGGTAATCATCTGTGCAAGTTTCATGGTTTTGTTTTACTTGGCTGACGCGTCGCCATAAAGGGGAAAGACTTTCATCACTCCTGACCGAATCCTTCCGTCTCCTCGATCGCAAAGAGCAGCTTTTCCTTCAGCTGTTCGAAGCTTTTATAGGGAGGCAAGTCCAGCCGGTTAAAGCTGAAACAGACAGAAGCGAGTGAGACGTGAACAGCATCGGCCTGCACTGACCGGTTTGATCCTGAAAACTCACCAGGTGTGGCTCCGGGGCAGCCAGGTCTCTTTGCCCACTTTTTCAATGCAGAACTTCTGCGGCCCGTTGCTTCCTGAAGGAAGAAGAATCAGAAGAAAAGGGTTTTGAATGACTCTCTCACATGGCTGAGGGAAATGAACAGTTGGCGGTGTGTTCTTGTGGTGAAGGCTCTGACTTTCAGAGAAAGGTCTGGAGTGACTGAAGACTCACCCATGAGCTCAGCGAAGCCGCCCAGAGGCAGTCTACAGGTGCCTGTGACAAACTGCATCAGACGCAGACGCACCTCGTTATCCACCTCCTTCACAAACTACACACACACACACACACACACACACACACAACAGATCTCATTCACTTCAATGGGACAAAACCAGCTTTCTTTTCCAGTTCAGTATACTGTGGAATTCAAAATACTGGAAACGACTGAAACCCAAACAGAAATCATTTACTATCACAACTAAATCATAACTTACTATCACAAACTAAAATATATATAAAAACATAAATTATCCGGGTTTTTTTTTTTTATAAAAAAAAAAATTGAGTTATTAGCATATATTGCTTCAAAAGCAAACAAATTTAATATATATCATTACAATATTGATTTAACAGTAATATAATTTTATTTTAGTAATGCATTTGTGTTGCCAAACACAGCACCGTTTACTGCAAGCATGTGTGCTTTTTGACTAACAATCTTAAATTAAATGAGACAAAAACTCTGTAACAACTCATGCATTTCAAGGCCAATATTACATGCTAGGAAACATCTATGGTAGGAGAAAGGAGGCTTTAGTGAAGTCAGGCGTTTCAGACCTGCCAGAACCAGATGATCTGTTTGCTGTTGCGAGTGTAGTGACGATAGACGGTGTTCCTCTGCCAGTCCTGCAGATCCACCTCCTGCATCCCACACAACATCACCTGAAACACAGAAGTGTCCGTCACCAGAGCTTCAGATGGGTCAGAGAGCTCAAACAATGCGCTAACACACCTCCAACTCCTTCTCATCGAAGTACTGCAGCCACTGCAGAGGCACCACCTCGTTAAAGCCGTCCAGAAACGCTTTGGTCTGACTCTCGACGCCACGAGAAAACCTCCACTCAGCCATCAGCCTGCAGGACACAAGACGGGTCAGTCCCAGCGACACTCCACTAACAGCGGCTCATGCAGAGCTCTTACCCAATATACTCCTCTTTATTCTCCTCCGTCACCAGGACATTGGCTCCATCTTCTTTCAGGTCGTGAGATGTGATCTTGCCCAGGATCTCCATGTCCACTGAGAAGTACATCTCCAGGCCGCACTCCTCGATGTTGTTATCTCTGCCAAACAAATCACATGAGTGACTGTCATTTTTCTGTAGAAACCTCTTTTTCTGTAATGACCTCATCATTTCAGGTCATGTATTTGTGAAAACTAAAGAGAGGAACTATGATAGCACTATTATACACTTCGTAACTGTTTTTCACCAGATTAGGACAGTTTATATTAACCAGGCAGACACACCTGATCCAGATGAGAGAGTTATAGAACTCAGGATCTATTGACTCCAGATCCTTCAAGATCAGTTTCTTATTGAGCATGCGCTTGTAGAAGGGCAACGAGAAGCCAGTGTCGATGAACTTCCCATGAAAGAGAGCCTGCAAACACACAGAAAACAGCAACTGGTCTGTGCACCTGGTATTTATCACCTTATGGGGACCGATTGTCTCCACAAAGATAGGAATGGTAGTAAATTTTGACCTTGTGGGACATTTGTTAGGTCTCCATAATGAAACAAGCTTATAAATCACACAGAATGAAGTGTTTGAGAATGTAAAAGTGTGTAGTGTTTCCTGTAAGGGGTAGGT
>JAUMHP010000038.1:3153761-3175578 GCA_032361065.1 Enteromius trimaculatus | reverse complement strand
GTGTGTGTGTGCATCTGGATCCAGCGATCCGGAGTGCTGGAGGTCAGAGGTCAGATTAGGGATGTACAGGTGCTCTTACTGCTCGCCGTGGCTGAGTTTCCACTGTGCATGTTCTGTGGGTCGAACGAGAGTCCGTCCAGGAAGACTGTGAGTTCACCGGTGGACACAACTCCATTCTTACCGTCCAGGGTGAGCGTCAACACCTCGCGCACATTCTCCACTGAAAACAACAACACACACGACTCATCTCTGCTGTCTCTCTTCCTATCAGACAGCACAGACCATCTGTTCAATAATGTGTAAAGCAGCAGAGACGTACGCTTGCCATCGTGCTTCCGGAGCGTCCCGCTCAGATCCAGCGAGGATCTTCCCAGCAGCGCGTCTGCCTTTAGCGTGTGATGACTCCAGACTCTGAAATCTAGCTGCGAGTGTGGTGTTATACTCCTGCGGCGACACACACATTCAGAGGTGACAAATTGAAAAGCTGCAACAGAAAATTTTAACCAATAACAGCCTGACTGTGTTTCTGACTATCAAAGTGAACAGCTGCAGCAGCGACATCAACATGGTCAGCATGTAATGAGCGGCACTCATGAGCCCAGCCTTAAATATAAAGTCATGCAGTTATTAGATGACTAACTCGTAAGACTAGTCTAAGCAGTTCACGCCATTGGTCCTGGACACAGCTGTGTCTAAGCAGACAAGGACTCACAGCGTCAGACGTTCCTCCCATTTGGGGCTGGATGAACTGTGGGATTTGGCGGTTTTCTTGCTCTCGCCCTCTGATGTCACTTCCACATAGATGGCCGTCCCAAACCAGTTCTTCTTCCTCTTGAGTTTGGCACATGAAACTGACACATAAACATGACACACAGTCAGCATCTGAATAAAACACGTCACTTCCTGTTCCTGTAGTGTTGTTTTACCGACGGCGTGCAGCTGAGAGCGTTCTCTGTTGTTACTGCTACAGTCGCTTCTGGAGGAGCCCGTGGCCATGACCTTAAACACAAAACACACCCTATCAACCACAGGACCTGAATGAACACGCAAGCCAATCGCCACAATTTGAGTTTGACATCTTCACACTCTAAACTACAGTTCGAGTCTAAATGTCAGTGCTACACAATAAAATAACTGTCATGCTTTTACTTGACTCAAAAGAGTATTTTATCTTTTTAAATCATTTAACAGTTTGTTCATGCTCACAAAACAAGTGAACAACAACTATTTTCTTTAAATTCATTTGAGTGTTTCCACAGAAAACGAACAGATAGCTAGAGTAAATGAGATTAGTTTTTCCTCACGCTAACCACAGCTTCCCAGTACAACTGCTGCTGATGGCATTAGACTTATCCAATGATTCTGGATTTCTAGATTTATGTGGCAAAACAGTCACAGACGGACGAGCGGTTTGTAAAGACAAGTGGCATATTGGCAGCTGTAATAGTTAAAAAAATAAAAGTCTCGAAAGATACATGAAGTGTTTAAATCAGTGAGATAAAATGATAATAGAAAACTAACCAATCAGCCCCTTGTCAGAGTAAAAAAACTGAAGAAATCTGATCAACTCACAGTTGCTGTGCGTGAGACGCCTGTCCTTCTTCAGCCGTCACTGTGAGCCATGATTCACTGCAACACAAGAGATTCAAAACAGCACAATCATCAGCTTTAATCAGCTTAACCAGCAGTTCATCCAGATGAAGGACAGACAGACAGATGAGGGACCAATGGACAGATGAAGGACAGACGGACTGATGAAGGACCAATGGACTGATGAGGGACACACAGAATAAAGGACAGGCGGAAAGAACTGACGCTCATCTTTCGCTCATGTTTGCTCTCACATGACAAATGTCTGCTAGAATAACTGACTCATCTCTGAGTTTCTCATCCTGGGCGCTCTGCGGAGGAGATCTGCTGGTTTGCTGAACTGTGGTGTTTAAAAGGGTTTCATTCATTCACATAACATCTGCGTATCTGCAGGGCTGATGGGAGAAACAGCTGCAGCATCTTTTAACACGAGTTTGTGTGATTGCGCAGGACAAGCCTTTAGTGTCCATTAGAGAGTGGTCACACAGCATTAACTAATAGCTCAGTAAATGCAGCTTTTGAAGGAACAGAATGAGATGAAATACATCTGTGCATACATCTCTGTCTGAAGTATTGTTCATACATTAGTGTTTAGGCTCTGTCTGTGTCTCTTGTGTGAGTGTTTGGATCAGCTGTGTGTTTTTATCTGTGTCTCTGCGGCCTGTTACCGGCTCCGCCGCCCGTTATTCAGCCCACAGACGCACAAGTCATCGAAATTGGGTTTTAGACTCCATAATTGTTCTACACTGCGAATCCAGGCCCAGTGGATCCGATTCTGTTTTGTAATTCAGTGACTAAACGGTAAATATCCCGCTGTTTATCCGCACACTCATGCTAACAGGCTAACACATTAGCGCCACGGCTAACGCCGCTCTGATGCGATCAAACGACAAATAAACGGTGATTGTTAGCAAACACACACTGCAGTGACACTCAGATCGTCGTGAAACACACACCTGTGTCTCTCACACACACTTGTTTGTTTGTGTCTGTCAGTAATCGGGTTTAATCTGGATCAGGCCTGCAGCCGCACTGCCATTTTTTAATTTTAACCTGAATAGGTACCGCTAAACTCTACAGTAACAGCAACAAAGCTTAACCTGGTTAATAAAGTTTCACTAAGTAGACAAACAGTTTAACTCACCAGACGCTGCTGCTGCTAGTCCGCGGCGCGTCACTGCGACTGAACCGAGAACGCGCCTCCTACTGACTGACGCACGCGCGCGCGCTCATACACACACTGACTGATTGATATACACACACACACACACACACACACACACACTCACACTCACTCACTGAACAATCATCAGTACAAGCACACCCAGAAACACTGTGTATTGTAACAATGACACACTGTAGCGTTATTCTTCAGTATGGTGCAGGTTTATTGTGAAATTGAATGAAATGTTTATTTGAAGCCCAGGGCTCCGATTCCTCTCACAGCTCAGTTTTACATCTTTGATCTAACAGAAAGATTAACTTCACACTGTATCCATTAACTACATACAGAGACTCATCTCCAAGGACTGTTTCCCAACACAAAGAAGCCTTTTTAATTAAATACGTCTAATTATCATAACACCAAAATCCACCACCAAAATTATCCCTCTGTCCATCCCCAATCCTCTGAACTTCACGGTTGTAATTGCATAAGTTGTTGTTAGAATTATCAAGCCAAGAAACAAGAATTGAAAACGGACGCTTACAAGCTTCCGAGACACACTTCACAGAAACAAATGTTTGTGATATTGCTGTAAACGTGAAGACAGTAGAGTTCAACAGAGTTTAAATCACAGTCGATGTCCTTCCCGTATCCCTTCTCCAAGCCTTTGGCTGAGTAAAAGCTTGATTAATTCATCAAGCACAAAACACTCATTCTGAAACATCCTAGAAGCAAACAGAACCCAGGCAACACCTGGGGTGAAAACACATTTTAAATATTCAATTCAGTCACTTAAATACATAAAACTCTGGGGAAAGATGCAAGGCACCGTGTCATCAGTGAAACTCTGCGGGAAGGCACACGGCTTCTAATGAAGCTTTAACTTGGTGTTCGACATGATTTCATCAAGTAGTGTAGAAGACTCTATCCCACAATTCCTCAGGACCGTAAAGTGCAGGATGTGTCCCGCTACAGAGCGACTGCAGACAGGAGTGACAGGCCTCGCTGTGATCAGCACTGAATATGGCTTTCAGTGAAGCAAGGAACTAAAAACTGTTAAATCCATTCAGTTCATCAGCGCATGACCGCTCGAGTGCAGTGATCGGTGCAGGATCCGAACGTGAAGACGCCCAACAGAGACCATTCCTGTGTGTGTGTCTCACAAACTAAAATAATAAAACACAGACGTGACCCTGAGAACACAGAGATGCTCTTCCAGCAGCGGCTGCTGATTGTCAGTAAATCTGCTTCCTGACCTTTGGACTAAATGTCTCTCTTTGGCTGCCGTTAAACACGAGTCCAGCGAGTAGATCACACGGTGCCTCCTTGTCTCCGCCGCACAGCAGCCAAATAAAACCAGAGGAGAGATGCTCAGTGCTCGAGAGCAGTGACCTGAATGACTGGAGGAGAGCCACTGCTGACGGACGGACCGCACCAACACACGGAGCCCTGAGACGAGCGGAGCTCAGCCCTGCGCACACACACACACATCAGTGCATCTTCAGTTGCAGTTTTCCGCGAGTTTATTTATATTGGCCTATTTACATCAGAGTGTGTAAACACAAAAATATAACAGTGTATTTTATAATTTAATATTTTCACACAGACAACAGCCATTTCTCAATGTGAGTTCTAGACTAATGTTAAGTGACATTGCCCAAAAACCTGCTAATTTTTTTTGAAAATATTACTGTTATTGTGTCATGAAGTGTAGTTTAAAGAGTTTGTTCAGGTAAGAATGTAGTTGTTTAAAACTCAAATCTGCGGTCTATCTTTATTAAGATAGTGCTCATTTAAAAGTTTGCTCTCAGAGCTCCAGGTGATCAATGCTTATGTATCCATTGAGAGCAGCCTCGAGCTCAGCTAGGCCTTCTGAGATTTGCCACTGGCTCCGATGTCTCTGTAGTTATTAAATATGACATGCAATTCATTTTGGGTAACATTATTTAAGAGTCATTCGGTGGTCATATAGTTTTGGCTATGCACAAAGTTTCCCAAATTTTACCATAGTACAGTGCTGCTTTTGTCTTATTAAGCTTCTTAAACCTTTATAATGGCTATTATTGTTCATAAAAAACAAAAACAAAAAAAGAGGCAGAGTTGTTGATGATGATGGTGGAAACACTAGCTGGATCAGGCTGTTCTTTACTGAATAGTACTGTACGGTACTAACCCATACTGCTGAGTGAGAACTAACCATGATTGACTAAAGAAACCTGCACATGTCCCCAGAAATGACTGATGCTTCACTAGACGTTATTAATTCTATTAATATTAATTAATTATTAAATATAAACAAATATATGAATGAATATTTCACAATCAGGCCAATAACATTTGATTTCAGACTGAAATTCTAAATGTGTATCAATAAAATAAACACAAAAGCCCAAAATAAAAGCTCTAAAAAGGACTCACTGGCTTTTATCCAGCTCCTGATCGGCCTCCGCAGCAGAAGACTCCACGTCCAGACTGCAGTCGCTGCCCGCTCCGGACGCACAACACGGACTGTCTGGAGTGAGAATGTCCCCGCTGAGCGCACACACACACACACACACACACAGAGAGTCAGTCTGCTGTAACACTGCACTGAGGCTGCGCTGTCTGTTTAATGTTTTGGATTTACTTGACTCGTCCTTCCAGCATCTGAATGTGCCGCTCTTTCTCTTCCAGTGTTTTCTTTAAGCCATTTATCTCTCGCTGTTTTTCTAGAAGTTCCTTCTGAAGCCTGTAGTTGCTCTCCTCTAGAGTCTCACAGAACGCCTGATGGACAGACAGACACTGAAGCATGTTAGCTTTGTTAACTCTTAACATTGTGATGCACTACATCTGACCCTAACGACATTTTAGTTCAATTTTAGTCATTAGGTCCGTTCAAGATGCACTACACTAGCCTGCCACCGCCTGACGAGATCAGTCCCTTGCAGTCAGGGGAGGAGTAAACAGACGGCTGTCAGGTTGGACACTTCCGATCAAAGTCAAGACAAATTATCTTACCAGAACGCACTGTTTTGTAAGGCGGCAGCCGATTTCTTGCAGTAGTCGGACGCACCTACTGTCTGGGTTTAGAATCATGTGACCCTAGGGCTGGGCAATTGATCGAAAATTAACCGTAATCGACATTCAGAACCTAAAATCGATCAAATTTTTCCAGGACGATTATTTAGATTACTTTCCCTTTAAAAACAATGCCGCGTGTGGAGTCACGTGACCCGCTCCGTTACGTTACCCTGCTTGCACAACAGACGCGACTTGCATGAATAAATCACGCGTAGTTGGACGCTTGAACATTTTGAGTTTACTCGCTTCATTTGCACATGAAATTCACTTCACAGCAAACGCAAATTTGTGTTATGGGAGGGGCTTCTGCCAGGCGCTTCCAGTTATTTACAGGATGTACAAAAGTTATTTTATTTAGAAGAGATACTGCTTATTTTCTACTTATAATAAGAAAAACATTGAAAATAATTTATTTTATTTATTTTTACTTTTTTATAAGAACAAAGTGACTGTTAGTTTTAGGCAATGTGTGCTTTAAGTTCAGTTGTTCAACATTAATGTTTAATAAATAATCTTACATAGAACAGCGTGTTTCCTTCAATATTTTTAAAATTAAGTAATGCACCTTTCATTCAAAAATCTCTCACTTGTATTATGTGAGCATATTTACTGTACAAGATTTGTCAGTGAACTATGAAGGCAAAAAAATAAAAAAATCGTTCATTAATCGTAATCGAGATAAAATGTTCAATTAATCGAGATTTTAATTTTAGTCCAAATTGCCCAGCCCTATTTGACCCCACGTTAAAGGATTGTGGGTAATCAATAAGATGAGATTTTTGCATCAGTTACATTAAACACTATTACAGTGTCTTCTACGATGTGCAACACAAACTCTGTGTGATGGTATCTCACCCGACTCTCCTCCAGACTGTCAAACGGCCCAGGAGGATCGTCCAGACACAGGAACTCACGCACCGCCACACTGAAGAACACACACACTTTATCAGCTTATCATTTATTACGAATGCTGAACTGAGCAGTGAGTCCTGCGCTCACCAGTTGGCAATGTCTTTATGGGCCACAAGGTTCTGGAGGAAGGCCTGCAGACCAAGCTGTCTGTCCTCCAAGAACTCTGTCTCATAGTTGTCTTTAAACCAGCGCTTCGGAGGAAGAGACAGTCTGAACCCCGGAAACATCTCCTTCAGCTGCAGACAGACACAGCATCAGACACACACACTTACGGGTAAACACTCAGAGAAGTCACTCATACTTACCTTGTCGTTGAGTCTTGAGAAGTCAGTATAGCGTCTGAACACGACCCAGCTCTCGTCCAGAGTCTTCCTCACAAGAACTTTATAGACCTGCAGCAGATTGACACGTAGTTATTTCTACACTGTGAACAAATGAGAAACCTGGACAGATTCATCAGTACAATAAACTCAAGACCATGGCTGTTTCCCAGCCAAAACAGAGACAGAACTACAGTCTTCAGCACACTTCTGTGTGAAGTATCATCATTATCAGGCTTAGTTAGTTTCAGAACATTATTGCTGATGATCTGAGTGAACCATAAAATAGGGTTAAACTGTATGTTTATTTCAACATGTCAAAAACACATTTGTATAACAAAAAAGGAAGAGCAGTAGTTATTTGACTTTGACCCATCTCTTATTTGTTGCACACATTAAAAGAACATTTATTATTATGATGGTGTTGAAAATAGTTGAGTAGAAATTACAGTTTCTTTGATCAATAAAGTTTTTTCAATCTTTCTATTGATCAAAAAATCCTGAAAAGTGTACTGAAAATGTCTTAAATAACAATCATTATTAAAAAGGGGCTTCTTGAGCAGCAAATGAGCATATCATAATTACTTCTAAAGGATCATGTGACACAAGACTTAAGTAATGATGCTGAAAAATCTGCTTTGATCACAGCAACCAATTTTACATATACATCCATATATTGTTTCTATATTCGTATAGAAAGCAGTTTTTAGTAAAACTTTATTTTGGATCAAATTAATCCAGGCTGGGAGAGCAGAATATATTTCCTTAAACACAACACAACAACATTAAAAACCTTACCATCCAAAAAACGTTGACGGGTAGGTTTTATTTTTTGTATATTTATTACATTATATTTCTGTCTCCCTTGCTTCTGACTGATGGCTAGGCCCCCCTGTACCCTGCTAATGTGTTGGGTGAATAATGAACAACCAACAAAATGATCAACTTGTAGTATACAAAAGTTGAAAAATAAAATTTTATAGTGTAGCAAAAAAAATCTTTCAAAAACCTCTACACGGCTGTTTAATGTATATAACTATTATTATACTGTTATTTCTGGGTGTCATTGCCGCACCCATGAGAGAGCCCGTCTGCTGGGACTCTTGTAGTAAGGACTCACTGTAAACTTGGCCCTCTCCTCCATCACCTCGTAGCCCAGGACAGTGGGTGTGATGGGCCGCTCATCCCAGCTCTGTCGCGGGGTCTCTGGAGGGCTGTCTGGAGGGCAGCAGGAGTACTGCACCGAGCGCTCGGTGAGTCTGGCGCGGGTGATGGGGCTGTGGCGCGGCGGAGTCGAGCACCTGTCGCTGCCCACAGACGCGGCTCTGTCCGCCCGCGGAGCTCGCTCGAACGGCACGGGGACCGGAACGAACGGTGCGGCCATCGCAGTCACGGCCTGAGGACAGTTTATTCATCAGTCATTCTGTGATTCAGGTCTATTAGAGAACAGACTGCGAATAAATACAACCAAACCTGTTCTGAGGAGAAAAACAGAGCGTGACGTCACAGCGATTCTAACTGATTAAAGACAATCAACACGCCAACTAAACAACATCACACTTACACTATATTTGATTATCTTGTGCAAATCCAGCTGCACATCATATTTTCCTTTATAATAAGCTTAATAAATTAATATGTTCATATTTACTGTATGTTTTGCTCGCTGTTATTCCTCCATCCAGCGCCAGACGCTCAGCCGGAAAAACGTCATTACGCCCCGGCGGAGATGACGCGTATTGTACACTTGAAGCAAACAAATTTAAATAATGCTATGTAATATGTAATTCTTTTTGTTCTTGTGCCATTAAATTCATAAAGTATTTTAGATAAGTGAGTTAATCCATAAATAGATATTTTATGTGCTATTCTTATGAGCCGATTCTTCCCGATGAACCATTTAACCCCTTAACTGTCGCCCCCATTTTTGGGAAAATTTCTCTGTTACTGTTATTACTGTTTTTACATTCCATTTAATTGTAATATAGTGAAATAAATGCAGGTGTCCCGTATTCGGGACGGTGACAGGAAAGGGGTTAAATCGGTTGAAAATCTACTCGGTTGAACCAGACAGATGTGGTATTCTCTGTTCTCAATGTTTGTTTTGTTTTCAACAGCAAAATTGCTAAACCAGCTCCTACACATGCTTATAATCATTAACATCAAAGAAAGAGAGCAGAAAAGTCGCTAGAAAGGAAACTAATGCGACACCAAAAAAGGAGGAGATTCGTGGCTCCAAGAGCTGCTCGGATTGGTCAGATTCTTGTGATATGCAGTCACGTGGGCTCGGACACGGAAGTATGTTTTTTCAGGAAGCGCGATTCAGACCTGAGTGTCTGTGTGTGTGTTGTGATGGACGCTCAGCTGTGTGTGATGTTAAGCGCCGCGCTTCTCGTCCGCCTTGCGCTGATGTGCGTCGGTGTTTATCAGGATCAGAATCTGCAGCTCAAGTACACGGATGTGGATTATCACGTGTTCACCGATGCCTCCAGATTCATCATACAGGTGATAGACATACCTAATAACACACCTGCCAGTGATTAGCTGCTTCGGTTGTGTTTGATCGGCTCTTCATCAAACACACCTGAAGCAGTTCATCAGCTCCTCAAGAAACTCCAGCTCCGAGCTTCTGTGTTCATCTCTGTTGTCCTCTAACGTTAGAGTCTAGAGAAACCCACTTGAACGAATCGTTCAAAAAGGTTATAACAATATGGCATACGTTTGAACAACGTTTTGAGGAAAAAAAGGCTTCTTTATGACATTTAAAATTTGTGAGAAAAAAGTCACAATTACGATATTAATGAGATAAAGACTCATTCACTAATCACTATCTCTCTCTCACACACACACACACTCCTCTCTCTCTCTCTCTCTCTCTCTCTCACACACACACACACACTCCTCTCTCTCTCTCTTACACACACTTACACTCCACTCTCTCTCTCACACAGGGTCGCAGTCCCTATGACAGATCCACGTATCGTTACACTCCTTTGCTGGCTCTGGTTCTGGCTCCAGGGGTTCTGCTGAGCTCTCTCTGTGGAAAGCTGTTGTTTGTGGGCTGTGATCTTCTGTCGGCTCTGCTGATGTTCCAGCTGCTGGTTCTGCGTGGCTCGGCCCGGAGCTTGGCGAGGCTTCTCTGTGGTCTGTGGCTGTTTAACCCGCTGACCGTGGCTGTGTCCACCCGTGGGAGTGCTGAGTCTCTGCTGGCCACTCTGGTTCTCTCCTCGCTGCTGTGTCTGGAGTCTAGGAGACAGACGTCTGCAGCACTGCTCTTCGGTCTGGCCGTCCACATGAAGATCTACCCAGTCACTTATGCTATGCCCATCGCGCTGTCTCTGACTAGAGCGCCGTCCCGTGGCCGAGGAATGATCCAGAACCTGTTCTGGTGCATCAGCAGGGATCTGCTGCAGTTCATTGCTGTTTCTGGAGCTATGTTCTTCAGCCTGAACCTCACCTTCTACTGCATGTAAGCTTCAGAGCAGTTTTGTGATCAGGAATCAGTTTTTGATTCTCCACTGTCATGATAGTGAGTGCTCATCAAATTCCTCTTTACACATTTGTGTGTAAAAGCATGCTGTGATGCAGATCTTGTGTCTTGGAGAGCAATTATTACGATAATAGTCCAGAATGAGCAGATGTGTTCTTGTCTTGTGAAGGTACGGCTGGGCTTTCCTCCAGGAGTCTTACCTGTATCACCTGACACGCAGAGACATCCGGCACAACTTCTCTCCGTACTTCTACATGCTGTACGTGACGGCGGAGCTTCCCTGGAGCGGCGTTCTGGCTCTCGTCTGTTTTCTGCCACAGATCCTGCTGCTGACGCTGGCCTCGCTGGCCTTCCGCTCAGATCTGCCTTTCTGCTGCTTCATACACACCGCCGTCTTCGTCAGCTTCAACAAAGTCTGCACTTCACAGGTACCTTTCTCTGATCGAGTGATTCCTGAGGAGCTGTAAAGTTCAATCGTGGTACTCCTCTCTTGAGATCAGGGGCTGTCAGCTTTGTTGAATTGAGTTTAAAATCATGTTACTCGTCTATAAATCACCCGATAATCAAACTCTTTATTTGTCTGATTTACTCCTCTTCTACATTCACCTGAAGCTCAGGGATCTAGAGCCGTCTGGAACAACCCTCCAGAACACGTTAGAATGGCTTCCACTATATATGAGCTCAAGTCATCTCTTCAAATCCACCTCTTCTCTTTGAATCTCGTGTGGTTTTGTTTGTTCCGTGCTCTAGCAGTAAGTCTGTGCTTCTCTCTGCAGTATTTTCTGTGGTATCTGTGTCTGCTGCCGCTGGTTTTGCCCCGGCTGACTCTGAGCTGGAGACGAGGCCTCATGCTCCTGCTGCTGTGGTTTGTGGGACAGGTGAGTATTCTCTTCTCGTGTTTCTAACAGCGTGAGTCTGTGGTTTCAGCAGTCTGTGGTGTTCTCAGGCGCTGTGGCTGTCGCCGGCGTATTATCTGGAGTTCGAGGGCTGGAACACTTTCACGCTCATCTGGATCGCTGGCCTGCTGTTTCTCCTCATAAACTCTTTCATACTGGGACAAATAATCTCTCATTACAGACCAGCAGAAGCCCAGCTGAAGAAAACAGACTGACAGACGCCTGTGAGAACACCATTACTTCACACATGTACAGACGTAGATGAGTGTTTCTACGTGTCAATATAGTTTTCATCCAGTTGAGAGGATTTAGATGTGCTGACCACTAGATGTCGCCCAACAGCAGATCTCGAGACCGACGGCAGCGTTTGAGTGATCTGAAGATGATGTCACAGATGATGCTTGCTGATCATGATCGTGAGTTTGTGTCTATGCAGAGATTATCATGAAGAGACAAGCCCTGCCCACCTGGCGACGTCAGCACCAAAAGGATCCAGTATTGACTGTCAGTGGGCGGGACATTTGATGAGAGTAAAGGTGCTCAATTCAAAGAAGACTGACAGCTGAAGTGAAGATTCATCTGAGCTCTGCTCCATCATTCTCTCAGATCAGAGCTGAACAGGATTAAGTATTTCCGCTGTGACTCGTTTCTTAGTCGGTTTCTTGCACAAAAAAAAATCTTCTGTTGTCACAAAATGTTCTAGAAAACATTTTTCCACAATTATTGAATGAACAGAAATAATCTGCACGGTCTTATTAAAGTGGTCAGAAGGAGAATATGAATCATAGATGGAAATGTTATTATTCACAGCAAAACACTACAACACCACAGAAGTATGCTCTTTTTGTCATACGAGATTTTTATTTTTATAAAAGTAATAAATATAACAAGAAGATCCACATTTGATTGTTGCTGCTTTGCAGCTACAAACTTGTGTAAAACATTACTGTATCTTCTGTTAATATTTATTGCCCATATTGAATGTCATGTTAAAATCCTTCCTGAAAAAGTGCAAAAGGCCATTAAACAATAAATACAAGTTATTGATACGAATGAACCTTTCAGAAACACCAGGGAGTCACTTTCTTTCGGTGAACTAGCCCCAGTAGTGCAAGCGCAGTATTATAGATATTATTATTTAATACAATTAAACAGTAGTTTTATATAAAGTCATAGTTACAAGCTCTAAACTTCAGAGCCGTGCTCTATTAAATACATGAAATGTTTGGCATTCTTATCAATGCTGAAGTGAATTTAATATCAAAATGTTTAAGAGCCTAAATATTCAAAATTAATGATTGTTTTATTACTGGACTGCTTCAACAGTTTTAGGTGGGGTTTTCTTCCATCTCTGGGCTATTTATTGATATATAAAAACATTTCTGTCATTGATCCGGCTAATATCTGAACACAAACAGATGGAATCCTTCAGTAGTTATACTTCTTAATAATGAATAAACACAGGTATGAAATGGTTAACAAACCAGCTCCTTCAAATAAACAATGATGCACTCGACTCCTGGAGGTGAATCTGTCCTTCTCTATTTCAAATGAAATAATCCAAATTATTTTCAGATATTTGCTTTTTTGTTGTTGTCATTTTTTTGTTAGTAATTTTTATTTGTCCTTGTTTGTTGAACAAACTGGGAAAGAAATATTAGTCTCACTAAACAAAAAGTGCTTAGAAGAAAATAGAATGAAAGCTCACCAAACAAAATCTAAACCAGACGCTGAACGCAACAGCACTGAAGAAACGACCTAACTTAGTATTTGTGCTTGTTTTCCAGTAAGTTATAAAAATCTAAACATTCCTGAGTCTTGTTTTCTGATAGATGTATCTGAATAAGTGAAAACATTCCAAAGTGACAGATGTTTGTTGAAGAGCTGTATTGTTAAAAGAAAGGTGCCTTGACTTGTTCCAACCCTAACCCTTTCACAAAACAAGACTTCATAAGTCACTGGATGTCAAACTGATGTTTGTACTGGAAAACAACAGAAATGTACAGTATGGGTGTGTGTTTGTGTGTGTGCTTGTCTTGTGGATCCAAATAAAAGAAGATATGTTTTTGTGCGTGTGAAACACACCGCATGAGTTTCTCGTTTCAGAATGAGAGAAGCTACTGCATGAAGATGTAGGGGTTGATCTTGTGAGCGGCGCTCGTGTTTGTGCCATCGTGCCACAGCGGAGCGTCCACCGGCTCCTGCTTGATACACAGCCCGTGACCTTTGAATTCGTAACCCGCTTTATAGTCATGCTGCATGTACCCTTTGTAGTCATCGTAGACGTCGGTGCAGTGTATGTTTTGTACACTGGCAGGTGCGTCTCGGTTCAGGACACACTTGAGCGCTCGAGTCGAGCCGTAGTAATGCCCTCCATAGGGTGTTCCCTTCAGCCGCTGACAGGAGTACTGCTCCCCGAATCCTGCCTCCGCCTTCATCTGTGTCCACGAGCAGCCGTTCTCTGAGTCCGAGTCCTGCTCCACCTTCACGGCTGGCTCCAGCACCGCCTGACGGTCGTATGCGTCAAAACAGAAGCCCTGGGATTTGGCTCCGTCTGTGCAGTCGCTCTCGTAGGGCCTGGGCTCGAGGGCCTCGGCTCTGGAGCTGTAATACCCCGGGGCCTGTCGATACGGTTTAGTGTAGTGTCTGCCGAGGGCAGAGGAGCTTCTCGGGGGCCAGGCGCTGCACTCCAGGTTTGTGAACTTCTCAGCACTAGTCTTGCAGAAATTCAGAGGCTCTTCAGGGCCGTAAGGCCCTTCAGTCCTGTACCTGACGCTGTCTTTGGTCTGGAGCGAGGCACGTCTGAGAGGGTCGTCTCTGTCACTGTGAGACACACACAGAGAAATCTGTCTCATTCTGCAGTCAGGAACACATGAGCACTCGAGAGAGAACCTGCTCTTACTTGTGATCCAGCGAGCTGAGGACTCCAGGGGTCCTGTGTTTGTTCTTCATCACACCGCTCTTCATCTTCATCTCAGCGATGGAGGGTAGCAGCAGAGGCACGGCGACACAGAACAGAGCCAGCTGAGGAGGCAGGAGCGCTCCAGACACCGTCTTCTTTCTCTGACCGTGAAGAAACTTCAGTCTGCCCTGGAACTGCATCGTCTGAAAGCACAGACATGATCACACGTCTTCACTCTGTTCTTCAAGATTTATATACAGTTACATCTTTAGAGACGACAGTCAGCGCTGGGCAGGTTATAGATTCCAAATTACACGACAAACAGTGTAGTTAGTGATGTAATGACTTAGTTCCTGGAGGAACTGTAAGCTTTCCATGTCTCCTTTATCAAACACACCTGATTCAGATCAGCAGCTCATTAGTAGAGACTCCTAGAGCTGAAGTGTGTGTCAGACAAAGGAGAGATGCGGAGGATGCAGTGTGTGGAGTCCTCCAGGAACCTCTGCGCTACACAATTCAGATAATATACTCACTGGTGAACTCGTTTATCACATTGATCTTAATAAGATAATCTTGTACTGTATTGATAAATAAATTAAAATACAAAGAGAAAATATATTCTAGGTGAAGTAAGTAACAGCATGAAGTCCATTAAACATCATTTTACATCAGTTTAATGAAAACCTAAAAATAGAATCCAAATGACAATGTAGAATTATAACTATATGTAATCATGAAATTTAAAAAGTTAAAGGTATTTTAAAAAGGAAATGTATTCTAATAACAAATACTTGTGATTCCAGTATACAGCATACATCACCTCTGTTCCTGATCATAGTGTCCAGAAGCATCTAACTATGGGCAGCAAACAGTCTCCCAAAACACATGAGACTAATCACAGCCAAAACCATTTCTTTCTCTGTGGGGTTTATTTACGGAAAGATCTCATGGACAACACTATTAGGAGTTGCTCTTTAGTCAAAGCCAAAAGGGTTATGAAAAGCATTCAGATGATCACACGAAAGTCTCCTGTGTTTGTCTGTGATGCTGAAGGAGACCCTCACCAGGAATCCAGAGGTGCTGTCCAGTAAGCATCGGACCCGCAGGATAAAGCAGCGCTTCAGGAAGCAGGAGAACTCTGGAGGAACATCACTCGTTTCCTCAGACTGAAACAAACTGCTGACCACCAAATCTTCACCTACAGAACAGACATCAGCATTAAACACTGAGTGTGTGTGTGTGTGTGTGTGTGTGTGTGTGCACCTGGTATTTATCACCTTATGGGGACCAATGGTCTCCACAAAGATAGAAATACCAGTAAATTTTGACCTTGTGGGGACATTCCTTAGGTCCCCATGATGAAACAAGCTTATAAATCACACAGAGTTAAGTTTTTTGAAAATCCAAAAATGCACACAGTTTCCTGTAAGGGGTAGGTTTAGGTGTAGGGTCAGTGTAGGACAATACCACGTACAGTAGAAACACCATTACGGCTATGGAATGTCCCCATAAAACATGTAAACCCAACATGTGTGTTCTGTGTGTGTGTGTGTGTGTGTGTGTACACTTGTACAGCTATCTTGGTGCCAGTTTGAGTTTTAGATCAGACGGAGGACATTTTGTCCGGTCCTCACTTTCTGAGATCCCTTTAAAGGGTTTGAGGGTCAAGACTTGGTTTTAGGGGTCAGGTTATAATTGAGTAAAGGGTAGGTTTAGGGTCAGGGTTTAGGTAAAGCACTTAGTTCTGAAGGGTTAGGGTTAGGGCCAGGAGCTAGTCAATATATGTCCTCACAAAGATAGATATACAGAGTTAGGCTTGCTTAGTTGGGGACACCTGATTTCCAGTGATTATCGTGGTCTTGACTACAGAGACCGTCTCTGCATTTGATAAATAAACAGTTTAATATTCATCATCATACATTACCATTACTCTGTTGTTCTATTTAATAATGTTCAGTGCTTTGCTACAATCTGTATTGTTAAAAGCGCTATAGAAATAAAAGTGATTGATTGACAGAGTGTGTGTGTGTGTTACACACATCAAGTGTGAGTCTAGGAATGTGTGTGTGTGTGCGTGTCTGTCTGCATGTGTGTACAGTATAAAAACCATTATGCCTATGGCATGTCTCCATAAAACATGTAAACAAAACGTGTGTGTGTGTGTGTGTTATACAGTCATACCCGTGCCGCTGGGACACTGCTGCTCACTGCTTCCAGCTGAAGGGTTCATGGCCCAGTGCAGCTGCCGTCTGAACTCCGGCCGGTCGTCCACATGAATGTAGTCAAACACGTTCTGATGCATCACATCTGTCTGAGGAGAGAAGCAGAAACATCAGGTGACACTGACCCATTCATCATCGAGATGTTTACTGGAAGCCGATTAATCAGCACCGATAGTTGATTGTTCGTCAAACGCAGTATGTTTGCTAACAAGGCTAACACTAAGCGTATTACACTCAAGTGATCAAAACAACCCAACACAAATATTTAATTTCATGATTGTTGCCATTAATTTGTGTTCGTTAATATCCAGCTGGTCACATTAAAGCATTTCTTAGCTAGTTAAGATGCATATTTAAAGCTAGTGCCATGAAACACCTGTGAGGTTCATGGATTTATGGATGAGGAGAAGTACTCACTAACACAGATTTAGACAGATTTGTGATCAATATTTGAAAGAAATAGGTTTTTGTGTATACAGAAAAAGTCTTAGATCTTTGAGTTCAGTTCATGAAAAAAAAATTTTTTTAAATTTTGTTTATTGTACATTTATATGTACATATAAATATACGTGTGTGTGTGTGTGTGTGTGTGTGTAAACCATTGGCCTTTTTGCATGGAATCTGTAGCTTTATTGTGGTCAGACTGCTCAGATTCCTGGATGTCTGTCTAAAGCCGCAGGTCATTATGTGTTAAACGTTGCGTGACACTGAAGCACAGCAGATCCCAGCCCTCCCAAAATAAGCCTGCATGTGTAGTTCTTACTCTGCTTGGCTTTTTTGTCAGAAATTACAGATTCTTTCTATAATACTGAAGTTTGACCCGTATTTTCCATTCGACATGCACGCAAAGCTCTCTGAACATTTGCCTTGTAAAGCAGCAGTTCTGTCTGACTGACCGCGTGAGAGCCGCCTGCTAGAAGAAGAAAATAACCTGCTGCTTCTGAGACAAAAGTCATTGTTCTTCAGAGAATTGTCTCAGAGACACTGCTGCAACACAGTTTTACCACAACAATCTTCACTTCGTTGTCTCTGTGTGCGTGTGAGAGAGTATGACAGGTATTACAATATGTAGGTGTTTTATGAGGATATTTTCAGTGTCCCCGTAATTCAAAAAACAGACTAAATGGTGTATATTTGAGAATGTAAAAGTGTGTAGTGTTTCCTGTAAGGGGTAGGTTTAGGTGTAGGGTCAGTGTAGGACAATACCACATACAGTCTGTACAGTAGAAACACCATTACACCTATGAAGAGACCCCAGAACACATGGAGACACTACAGGAGTGTGTGTGTGTGTGTCAGGTGTTGGTTGGTGACAGTGTGACAGAGATGTCTTGCTCACCTGGTGAAAGCCCAGGTAGTCGACTATGGTGGAGGAGGCATAGAAGACCATCCCATCACTGCTGACCACCAGCGCAAAACCTGCTAAAGACTGAACACAACAAACACTCATCACTGACCGCTGGCGTCTGGCCTGTAATGTATATGTATCTGCATTCATTCATTCAGTCAGTTTGTCAAAGTTATCTTTTCCTGCTAGTTAGATGGTTTTATTAAACAGTTGTGTGGCTGTATTTACTGTCAGCTGTATCTGTGCTTCACCATCTTCATGGAAAGCAGCACCTGCTGCTCGGAGAAGATCTGAATTTAACAACAGAGACTTTGATCGGATCGTGAAAACTCCCTTTCTCTCTCTCTGTTGACATCCTGATGGGTTTTCCTCCTTTCTCACATTGTCGCACAGACTTCAAAGGCACATCAAAAAGGTCACGAAAGAAACCCATTCAGAGAATTTCCACGGAAGCAGAAAGAAGAAGAAACTGGAATATTCATCTCCTCTGAGATCAGCCTCGAGCTCAAGTCACGCAACACAACGCACACACTTTTGTTTTTGCCCCCTTTTTTCATGAACTGAATTCACACACACACACACACACACACTCTCTCTCTCTCACACACACACCTCTAGCAGCAGCTGGCTCTCAGGGACGCCGCTGGCCGCCGTGTCGCGCTGTTTCCCGCTCTTGTGTTTCTCACAAGGGTTTTCCTGAGCAGCTGCAGAAACAGGAAAGAATAGAGAGAAATACTTTATACATTCATTTACATTACATTTGACTTCTTATAAGTGACTGGCATGAATTTTCTATTGTGTGAAGAGTGAACTTCGGCTCTGTTCTCTTCCTCTTTTTTTAACACCTTTATTCAAATCATAACAGAAAAGAAAAGAGCATTGTGTTTGGAAAAGCCACAGTCTCTCTGCCATTGACTAATGTGTTTTTTTCATATGCTTCTCATAATAAAAGCATCTTAATGTTGATGAACTGAAATCACTGTAATCAATGCAAGTGTGTGTAAATATGACAGTATAGTTTTCCATTCAGAAGCAGGAGTCCCCCTTCTAAAGTAGTTTGACAATGAATTGTTGAAGACTGGACCCTTGAAACTGTTCTTTGGGATCACTTGCGATGGTCTGAATGCTGTGTTGAATGAGTTGGTTTTTGAGCTCAAGTGAACAGCATCTGCTGTAAGTGAATGCAGTCTGACACACACAGAGCCCCGCCCACCACACCATCCAACCAACCAGCACAGGAAACACACACACACACAGAGAAAGAGAGAGAGAGGCGCTGGCCGAGCGAGCTGCTGCTGTCACGCGATCCAGTGCTCTGTCAATCTGCAGCGTCTCTGACAGACGGCTGGCGTGAGGCCAGGCCCTTGCGTGCAAACGGAGGAAGCCACATTAGCCTATAAAGACTTTCAGAAGAACAACAGCTGTTAAATATTGATGACTGCTGGCAGGCCGTGAATGCTCACTGCAGAAGGTTAAACCCTGATGTTATGGAGCCTAACGGTTCATTATATGTGCTATTGTGCGTCCGCAGCTCTCTGTGTTCTGCTGGTAACGTGACATCTGCGTGTTGTTCACATTTGCCATTATTATTTCACACACTTCTCGTCCTCTGCTGGGGAACTTAAACAGCATCTGTCTAGAATGTCAATACTGAGAGTCACATTAATAATTCTCAGACTTCTAGTTTAAATGAATCAAGTAAAAGTTAATTAATCAAACACAAAGCAAACGTGTGATGTTAGATATTAATGTTAGATTGGATTCCTTCTCATCCAGCAGATCCGTACAGAGAGACAAACAACTCTAACCCTATCTATTCTGTGTTGAAACATAAATCATATTAACCCAGATGTGTTTGTGTGTTTCAACCGCTACTGCATTTACACAAGTGCACGAAATGTTTGGAACACTTGTGTTGATGTTTATTGTCATGATTTTTTTTCTCTCTTTCTGCTAAAAATGGACCAAAACCCCTTCGGTTTTGTTCATATCTGGCTTTATAAAGGCATTATTGATTCCACATGCAAACTCTGGAATGTGAAACTAGTTTTGGGAAAGGGTTATTTTTGACTTTAATCTATAAGGCAGCAGCTTGACATTCCAGCTTGGGTTTTGGAGTTAAAGAGACAGTGTCACATTATTCTTGTCTGTCTTCACAGATCATCGAGGCTCACTTTAACACAAGCGCTCAAGATCCCGAACAGCTGTCTAACCGCCATTAACATTTAGGAAAATAAAAAACATTTTCAGATTTCTTTTGAAATACTTACAGCCCGGGTGTATGTTTGAGAGATTGTGCCAACAGAGAAATGGATATGTTTGGATGCTGTCCACCGGGTCAAAGTTACCCAACACCAAAAACAGTCATCATGAATTAGCCATGCTGATACGGATCAGTGACATCACTTGATCCCGGCAAATTAGCGGATATTCCAGCCACCCACGCTAGATTAACTACTGCATCAACAGCCATCATCTGTTCACAGCATATTCATTTAATGGTCAATGTCATCAAACCCAAGCTCACCGCAGCTCCTGTCCTCTCACAGTAAAAACACACCATGCATCCATCAGGGATATATCAAACATGCTGTTAATGTAGTGAATGTAGTATGATTTTTTAATTCCAACATGTGTTGGACAAACCTGAAAACCAGACGTTGTTTGTCAAACAACAGCACCACATAAATTCATGGAGAAAACGTCAAGTAAAGTCACTTTTATTTATGTAGCACTTTTAACAATACAGATTGTAGCAAAGCACTGAACATTATCAAATAGAACAACAGAATGATGGTAATGTATAATGACGAGCATTAGAGAGGAGAACCAAAACCCCATCCATGAGAGAATGGGGAAAAAAACCTTGGGAGAACCAGGCTTAGTTGGGTCCAGTTCTCCTCTGACCGGACGCCCAGCACCTAATTTCCAGTTCAATATTAAACACACGTCAGATTGTGTAAGGACTTACAGTGTGTGTGTGTGTGTGTGTGTGTGCGTGCGTCTGGATCCGGCGATCTGTCCACGGAGCTCATTGACCAAACAACACAAGAGACTCCTTCAGACGCTCCTCGCTGCGACGAGAGTATTATACAGACACACGATCATACGAGAATCTGACAGACTACAGACTTCTGTTCACATTATACTTTCTCTTCGTTTCTTTGGGGCATTAAAACATAAATCTTTATGAAAAAGTCAAGAAGTTTAAGCAGTATGATTTAAGATTGGTGTGTTTGAGTCGAGAAGCACATCTCACAGGCTTCATTACAGGCGTGAAGCTGGCGTGTGCTCCAGTTATCCACAAACACCACAGACCATTATCACGGCCACACCATCAATTTGTTATGGTTTCCTGAGTCAATAAACGGCATGCAGTGGGCTGCTAGCGGTCAGAGCGGTTCTTCAGGTCTGGACTGGGGCCTGCCAGAACATCACACTTCAATTCAGCTTAAATGTGTTTCGATTCACACGAGCGTCCAGCAGGAAAGCAGAAGTTTGCATCGTGTTCATTTCTCATTGGTGATTCACTCTTGCTTCCTCAGATGCCCCAGTTGAAAAAAAACATTTGACGGCTGCTGGTGTGAACTGGTTCTAAACATACCTAACCAGCTATGCTGTTCTTTTTAACAGGAGCTTTTGTTCTGTTTAAAGGGGTCATATGATTGTTGATGTTGCTAAAAAGAACATTATTTTGTGTAATGTAATGTGTTTATGTGGTTTAAGACATTAAGAAACATTATTTTCTACATACTGTACATTATTGTTTCTCCTCTAAGCCCCGCCTCCTGAAACGGGTCGATTTGTACAAAGCTCATTGTTCTAAAACAGTGACGTGTGCTCTGATTGGCCAGCTATCCAGTGCACTGTGATTGGTCGAATACCTCAAGCGTCTGATGGAAATGCTCCGCC
>JAUMHP010000038.1:3126199-3137392 GCA_032361065.1 Enteromius trimaculatus | reverse complement strand
CACAACAGTGAAAAGAATGTGCTTTACACACATAAAACAGAATAATAATAAATGACAGTCCTATACAACTACAGTATTTAAACAAGCAGATAAATGTCTTCTCCCTTCATCTTGATCCTTCATCAGTCTGGAACAGTTCATAAATTCAGAGACACAAACACTATATAAAACGTCATTCTGCTCCAAATCTCTCGTGACGCAGTGATGTACATTCATGTTATAAGCAGAGATACGGTTGGTCCAGTCGTTTATGACCCAGATCTCAGATCACTGATGGCCTGAAGTGGCCTTGCTCGCTCTCGGAGCCCATGATGCTGCGGCGCCCCCTGATGACCACCGAGGACCTTACACCATCAGCACTGTCCTGAAGCTGCTTAGCCTCGTTACCGTCTGCTGGACGACTGCAGCTGATGGCGACTCCAACCTGACGGAGCTGAACACAGTTCAGACAGACAACAGATAAACAGATAGCAGATATGCTATGGTGTAGTGCTGTCACACGATTAATCAGTATAAATATAAATATGTATGTAAATACATACATGCATGTGTATATTTACATATACATACATTTAAACAGTACACACACATAATGTGAACAAAAAATTTAATTATTGTGGATGCTATCATAATTAATCATTTAGGAGCCCTACTGTGGTGTGTTGCTGTATAGTTGCTAGGGTGTTCTGGCTGGTTACTTGGTCAGTTTTTTTTTTTTTTTTTACTTTTTATAGAAGAAATATAAATACTTTTTTTACATTTTTGTAAATTTTTGCCGACTTTACTTTTAAAAGCTGGTTCTATGTATTGTTTTAGTCGAGCACCTATGTGAGATTGATGTACGTGCTTTAACTTTTTATAGAAAAAATAAGAATCATCAATTTTGATTTCACTGAGAATTTAAACTGTAATATTGATAATACAGATGTATGCGAGTCAATCATCAATCAATCATCATTATATAAATGACCAGTTTAACAGTGATGTGAGACAAAATGTTGGAGTCAAACAGAAAAATGTGATCGTAACAATGTTGTCAGTCAAAACACTGTTACAATCACATCAGCGTTACTAACAGTGTTGTGATAGTATTGCTGAGTGTTTTGACTAACAATGTGATTGTAACGCTGATGTGATTGTAATAATAATAATAATAATAATAATAGACTTTATTTTATAAAGCGCCTTTAAAAGAGGCATCTCAAAGCGCTGTACAAGAGAATTATAATAATAATAAATAAAAAGTAGCACACACAATAGTATTAAAAACAAACAATAATACAAAAATAGGATAATAGAAAAACAGTATGATCACCTAAATCAGAAGCTACCCTAAAGAAGTTAGTTTTAAGGGATACTTTAAAAATCTCAAGGGATTCTGCATTCCTAACCTCAGTAGGCAGGAAATTCCACAATTTAGGAGCCATTGAGGAAAAAGCCCGATCACCCATAGTTTTTAGCAGAGTTGTGTGAGAATTTAAATGTCCACCTGCAGAAGCACGTAAAACACGAGAAGGGGTATATGGAGTTAAAAGCTCTGACAAATATTGGGGAGCCAGATCATTCAAGGCCTTATAGGTCAGCATAAGAATTTTAAAATCAATGCGATAACTGACCGGAAGCCAGTGCAATTTTACCAAAATGGGTTTAATGTGCTCACTTACACTGGTTCTTGTCAGAATTCTTGCAGCAGAATTTTGAACCAACTGCAAATTACTAAGGGTAGCTTTTGAGACTCCACCCAGCAAAGCATTACAATAATCAATACGTGAAAATACAAATGTGTTGATTAATTTTCAGCAACAGAAAAATTTAACATGGGACATAATTTAGCAATATTCCTGAGATGAAAAAAAGATGTCTTGACTGTATTACGAACATGGAGATCAAATGTTAAACTGGGATTGAATATCACCCCCAGATTTTTTTGTTTATTTTGAAATTGTGGAGCAGAGCCATCCACACTTAAGGTTACGGACTCAGCTTTACGCGCTGATGTGATAGTAACGCTGATGTGATTGTAACATTGATGTGATAGTAACATTGATGTGATTGTAACGCTGATGTGATTGTAACGCTGATGTGATAGTAACATTGATGTGATTGTAACATTGATGTGATAGTTACGCTGATGTGATAGTTTGTTGTGATAGTAACATTGATGTGATTGTAACGCTAATGTGATTGTAACATTGATGTGATTGTAACATTGATGTGATAGTAACATTGATGTGATAGTTACGCTGATGTGATAGTTTGTTGTGATAGTAACATTGATGTGATTGTAACGCTAATGTGATTGTAACATTGTTGTGATAGTAACACTAATGTGATTGTAACATTGATGTGATAGTAACGCTGATGTGATTGTAACATTGATGTGATAGTAACGCTGATGTGATGGTAACATTGATTGTTACACCCCTTCTCTTTACGATGAGTGTCATGGGATTTTTAAAGACCACAGAGAGTCAGGACCTCGGTTTATCGTCTCATCCAGAAGACAGTACTCTTTTGATAGTATAGTGTCCCCATCACTATACTGGGGCATTAGGACCCACACAGGCCTCACTAACACCTCTACCAACAGCAACCTAGTTTTCCCAGGTGGTGTCCCATCCAGGTACTGACCAGACTCAACCCTGCTTAGCTTCAGTGGGCAACCAGGCTTGGGCTGCAGGGTGATATGGCTGTGGTAAATGCTGATGTGATGTGAAGGGTGATGTTATGACACTCACAGCGTGGATGCCCCGCTGGTCGAGGGTTACTGGCACTGCTGCCGAACGACGACTGGAAGTTATGGATGGTCTCTTGTAAAATCTGTCTTTCTCTCCCCTGTCATGATATGAAGTTTATCATCACATTATTTACAGTTCAAATGTGCCTCGATTTCAGCCTGATCACACACACACTCACTTTCCCAGCGTTCAGCTCGGATATGGCTGCGAGTATCTGCTGCCGTGGCCCGTCTGTTTTAATTCCCAGCTCTTTCAGGTCTCCATCAGTCAGAGTCAGAAACGCCTCCATGTCCACCTGCATCAAAACATCATAGACGGATTTCATCTGCCTTTGAATTGCATTTAAAAAAGAGAGAGGTGAGCGATAGAGAAAACCAGAAAAATGTGTTTGGCACAAGCTCACCGTTACGCCACAGTTCTAAACAGAAGTGTATTAAAGAACAGAGGAAGCAGACAGACAAAAGACCAAGAAAAGACACACACACCTCCTGCTCCTCAAAGATGGGCTGATATTTCTCCAGAGACAGTTTTCTCAGAATCCCTGATAACTCATCTGTTTATAAAAACAACAATCAGGAGCAGAAACACAGACATACTCGTGTGCAGTGTTGGTAATAACGCATTGCATTGAGATACTCTCTAAAATGGCAGAAGACGTAACTCAGGGGAGATGAATGGTAGAGTTGTGGGATTTTTGTTTTCTTTGCGCAAAAAACAACGCATTTTCATAGTGCGGCAAAACTGAAGTTGATCCACTGATGTCACATGGACTGTTTAATTGTTGTTTTTACTGTTTCTGGATCTGGGATCATTTCAGTTGTGTTGCTGCTTATGGAGGGGCAGATAGCTCTCTGATTTCATCAAAAACATCTTAATCTGTGTTCTGAAGATGAGCGAAGGTCTTACAGGTTTGGAACGACACAAGGGTAAGTAATTAATGACAACATTTTCATTTTTGAGTGAACTAACATGTTCATAGTTTTTTTCTGAGAATATTCAGAGAAAATAATTGATACTTGTTCAAATAAATAAAGTAAATTAGTTTTCCCATTTTTCACCTGTCCTTACGTTGAGAGAATTCAGGAGTAAGTACAGAGAGGCACTTCCTTCAGGCTGAGGCTTATTCATTTCATTTTTAGGGGTAGTTTTACTAACAGCTTACACCAACGCAATCCCTCATTAATATATAACTGAATATGTACCTGTACGAGTTTATAGGAGGAAAGTATTAAAATAACTCAAGGGTTAGATCAAAAAGAGATTTACAAATGTTAGCACACTATGTATTTTTTAGTAGTAATATTACTGGTATTTGCACCATTTCCTAATGGCCAAAAACACATTTCTTAAACTATTTTGCCCTTGAAATGGCTGCAATTTTTGCTGCGAGGAGGTCCACAGAGCACAGACAGCCAGGAAGAGGATTTTTATTTTTAATTTACTTCAGGAAATAGAAGACGATTTGGAAGTAGAAGTCACGCAATACCAGGTCTATCAAAACTTCTTGTAAACCTTGATTTTTTGGCCTCCGTTTCTTTTCATTATACTGCAGCTTCTTTTTTCTTTATTCTGTATTTGTGATTTGCTAACTTGCGCTGCACTTGGTATGTTGTTGTGGCTGATGTGTGTAAGATGTTGCATCGGTGTTCTTTAATTTGTGTGTCGTCAACTCGCAGACTCTTCCACACCCATCAGCAACATTTTGGAATTTTGCTTTCTCGTTATTTTGCCCTGTTTAGTAAAACTGGCCCTTGGTGTGAAAGGGCATTTACAGTTGCCCAAAAATTTAACTTTTTCATAAAGTCCAGCCCAGGTGACAAAAATGTAAAAGTAACATAATGCATTACTTTACATAAAATTAAATAAGTAACGCAATTAGTTTTTTGTGGAGTTGTGCAATATTTTAATGTACTACTTTTAAAAGTAACCTTTCCCCAACACTTTGTTTATGTGTGTGTCTGACCCTCGTCTGTGATGGTGCCGCTGCTGGAGCCGCCGCTGCTCTTGGATCTGGGCTGCGTGGAAGCGGATGAGAGCGAGTCAGCGGCTGGTTTGGGTGATGGAGAGGGCGTGAGGGTGGGAGACGTGCTCTTGGACGTCGATGAGTTTCCAGACTGAGAATGCTTCTTTAACTCCAGCTTCTGAAACACACACACAGTGAGGTTAAGAATATCTCTCACACACACAGGCTCCTGATACTCACCCGTCTGGGTTCACTGTGGTCAGTCAGGCTGATGTCCGGAGCAGAGGGCAGTGGCGTCGGAGGACTGGGCATCTCAGCGGTGGCCGGCGTCCTGCTGTCCAACAAACCAGCTGCTCTCTTCCTCTGAGCCACGATCTGAGATAAAACACTGTCCGCACCGCTGCCACCTATACAACAACAACAACACACATGCTCCTATTGCGCTATGAACCGTACAGTCATTATCAAACAGCTACACAGAAATAAACAGGAAATATCAATTATGAAAAAAGATCAATTTCCGCTGTGAATTTCACTCATTATTCGGATCAGTTCAGTTCCAAACATGATCAGGAGTGTAAATCAGACCAGGTTTCTGCAGATGTATGACGTCAGCGAGTGGGTGGAGTCACCTGAGCGGTTGTGGGAGTCGGAGGCGTGTCGGTTGACTCCTCCCACACCATTGGATCCACCTGAGGAGTGGGCGGAGTTATAACTGCCTGAGTTGGAGGGGGAGGGGCCTTTAGGGATGCTGGGAAATTTTATGGACCTGCTGACCACTCGACTAATGGACGTCTATAACAAATACACACAGTGATTATCTACAGAGAACATGTCTCCAATTAAAGAGAACACTATAATAATACTGATATCAGTCTCACTATATCGGAGCTGGCGCAGCTGCTCCTGCTGGGTCTCTGCGGCATGTTTCCACTCCGACCCTCCTTCACTGCTCCACAGCGCTCTGAGTTCCACGGCTCAAGGTTAGACGGCGGCAGGAATGGCGGGATGACAGCCTTCAGCTTCTCATTGGGCAGATGAGCAAGCGGTGCACCATTCCTCAACTGACAGACCAATAACGATTCAGGAAATCATTCATTTTGAGACTTTGACAAAAGCAGAAATTACACAAATGTACCATTGTCGTGATGAGGAAGTCATCTTTCCCGCTTCTTGTTCCATTCAAACCTACAATAAAACAGCATCCTGGGTTTACTGCATCTTCATTTTTACTAATATTTCTTGAAATCTGCACTAAGAAGAAATGTTTAAAGGGGTCATCGGATGCAAAATTCACTATTACTTCTTGTTTGTGTGTTGTCTGAGATGTGTGTTAGCAGTGTGTGTACACAACCACCCTATAATGATAAAAATCCACCTAAGGTTTTTTAAAAACTCCCAATAAGAGCTGGATGTTCTGATGACACACAGATCCTGAAAGAGCTGTCCACAGTCTGCCACTCCTAGAAGACTGAGGTGATTTGTGATTTGTTGTTGCATGTAATAATGAACATAGCAGTTATCATTTACTCAAGACCCCTGAGCCGCTGAAAAAGCAGTGGATTATGTTTGTTATGCTAGTTAGCAAGTTCCATGATGAATGCGGCTTAAGTTTACAGTTTCTCAGAAAACAGCTCATCGCCCCACAGAAGAGAGAGGGCGGGGTCAGCAAAGCTCATTAGCATTTTAAGGGAAATGCACTGAAACCGCTCACTTTGAACAATGATTTTGTCAGGGTACACTACCACTGAGATTTTACCTTAGACTTCATAAAGACCCGAAAGAATCATATTAACTTGTGGAAAATGGGTATCCTTTAAGCTCAAACGGCTCTGGACGCACCGCAGTCTTTACTCTTGCTGCTCCACGCGGTGCAGACGTCTGTGCTCAGAGCTCCAGCAGGAGGTGCTGCAGCTGCTTTCATCGTCGCGTCTAGAGGAACCTCATCAGGGAACGGAGTGAGCCGATTGGTGGACAGCCCGTGTCTCAGTGTGTGCGTCAGCTTGAGTTTGCGGAAGCGGTTGGACATGCGATTCCACCAGGACTGACGGAGATAAACAGCAGCGAAATACAATCATCACAACTCACTCACAGATTCAGATATTCACAGATAAGGAAGTTCTAGTGTTTGTTTGGAACGATATGTTGTTTTAGTAGCAACATTTTTTTGAAACAAAAACAAAGTCTACAATGACATCCTAAACGGCATAATAAATGTACAGTATTAATAATTTCAGTTTTGACAAAAACAAAGTTTGATAACATTATAAACCTCACATTTCAGCCTAAAAAAAAAATCACTATAGAATTGTTCTGAATCCCCTCTGACAGTTACAGCAGTGCATTATGGACATAAAATAAAATAACCTTTGTGAAGACAGTTATTTCTGAAGAAAACTACGTTCAGAAAACAGATTTGCAAAAATAATGTGAAGAAAGGTGTCGAGTTCACAGATATGAAAAATACAAAAGCAATCAAATATGACATTTTTCACACTTTTGGTAATAAAAATCTAACCCTGTGTGTTTGACCGTCATCTCACCAGGTAATGTTCAGCTGTAAGTGAACGCCCCGCTGGCTCTGATGACCTGCTCAGATACTGACCTTAGCCAGCTTTAGGGGTCAGAGGTCAAAAGTGATTGTTACCTTCAGCCCGCCTTTATCATCAGGAGGAAGAGGAACAGTTAGTGACGGGCGTCTCTTTAGGGTTGATTTCCCTCTGTGTTTGCTCTTGTCCTTCTCCACCTGCATACAGACGGAGGCCAGCAGCCGCACCAGCTCAGTGTCTGCCGGACAGAACCAACACCAGCGTCACACACAGCGCTAGCAAGGCTAATCATGAGCCGCTCACTCACCCGGGTCGTTCAGGAGCATGACGAGGTCAAAGGCCGTGTATCCGTTCTTGGCTCTCAGATTGACATCAGCGCCCTGACTCAGAAGAAACTTCACCACTTCTTTATTCCTAATGAAGGACAGAACAGGAGCTGAAGACTCAAACGGTTTAAATCTAGTGATTAGAGACCCATGTCTCTAACGTGGTGCACACAACACACTAACACATCTCTACTATTCAAATCATTTAAAGGATTGTTAGTAGGGCTGCATGATAACCACTGTGACATGTAATACGCATCTTGTCAGTAAAACGATTTCACACTGAGTGTTCATTATCAGCGGAGACCAGGACACCTAGATGAGCTCCAGAGAAGATCTCGAGACCACAGGAATCAGACGCGTCCTCTGGTCAGAGGAGAACGGAGCCTGGCTTCTCCCAAGGTTTTTATCTATTCTGTCTCCGATGGTTTTGGTTCCTCTGGCTTGCTTAGTTAGGGACCCTTTATTTCCAGCGATTATCGTTGACTTGATTGCATAAAAACTCTTTCAATTGAGCTGAGCTGGGCAGTGACATCACTGCATTCAACTGCCTTTAACTGAAAACTGAGCGTTTACTGTCCTTCTACATTATTGACATGATTGTTTTCCTATTTGATAATCCAAAAGTGCTATGGCGCACACACACCCATGATAGGTGGCCTGCATGAGCGCCGTCCAGCCGTGCACAGAGTCCTGTCGGTCCATGTCTGCGTGTTTGTCCACCAGCAGCTGAACCACCTCCAGCTGACCGCTGACCGCTGCCATCATCAGAGGAGACGCACCGTCCGCATTCGAGACGTTCACCTGAGACGAGTCCTCCTCCACGATCTCCTTCACCAGCTGAGCGTTCCCTACAGCAGAACACCACATCACTGAGACACACAATCTACAGGACCTGAAAGAAACCATCATGAGCGCTGTGACCGCTAATCCCACACGATCAATGCAATACTAAGCACATGTAATGACACGAAACAGTCAGTGTCTCTCCAACGAAATGAGCAGCAAGTTCAGCAGGATACCCTTCCAGAGAGCAGCCGTGGTTATGAACAGACTGGCAGATCGGTCACAAGATGTAGGCAAATGCTTTGTATTTTTTGAAAGGATGGGCATCCTCATCTTTTTTCTGTTAATTATCATGTCACTTTATTTTTACAGTCCCCTTTAGACGTTCTGCTAACTAATATGTAACTTTGTAACTACATGTCAACTAATTCAAAAAATTCAACTAGTTCTCTTTTAGATAACCTCACAGTTTTTTCCTAAACCCCTACACAGCTCTAATTTTACGCCACGGGTTAAGAAAATAACTATTACAAAAACAAATAATTATTTTATTTCAGTTAACTTTTTGATAATAGTTGTTAGTTTTGTTTTGTTTATATTTAGTTTTTGTCTTAGTATACAAAAATAACCTTGACTTCAAGTTCAGGTACACATGAATAAAAGACTACACTATATAGCATTTCATGAGAAATAATCTTTACATTTAATGTTATATAGGAACTCACCCAACTTCAGCGCATGGAAGACATCAGGCCGTTTCTTCTCATCATCTGTTGAATATTAAAGAAATCAGATGAGAACAGCAACATTTCTGATATGAATGATCTCATTCATCTCTCAAGCTACTTGACCTGCGATAACCAGTCAAATCTGAAACAGCTGAACCAGCACTGACCAGTCCATTACTAACCAAAATTTGCATATGCATCCTAACTCAAGCTACTATCAGATGTGTATTTAAGAGGCAAAATGAGTAATATTATTAGTCGTTAGAACACACACATCTTTCACTTTGGAGTAAAAGTTTGGCTTTAAAGTTGAACGAAATAAAGATTTGTCATTTATCATGATAATTGTGGACTGATATGATGAAGATGATGGTGCTGTTAGGGTTGACCTGGCTGCGGCCGGACGGTGGTGATGGAGTCCAGGTAGTTCTTGACCTCTCTGTGCTGCAGCTGAAGCGCCAGCTCGAAAGCCGTCTTGCCCAGCACATTAAGCTGATCCGCATCCGCTCCTCGCTCCACCAGCTGCTGAGTCACACTGACCGCTCCGCCGGCCGCCGCCAGCATCAGTGCGCTCCAGCCTGAGCTCTTCTGGCAGAAGTTGACCTCCGCTCCCCAGTCCAGCAGCAGCCTGACCGCCGCCTCGTGTCCGTGCTGAGCGGCCGTCAACAGAGCCCTGATCTCTGGGAAGGTCCGGCCGGAGTCTCCACTGGCCTCAGCCGGCTCATCCACGTCGTCCACGCAGGCGCCGTTCTCCAGCAGGAGTTTGGCCAGGTGAGCGTGTCCTCCGCGGGCAGCCATGCTCAGGACGCTGGCACCCATCCGGTTCCTGCCGTTGATCTCCGCGCCGTTCTCCAGCAGAATATGAGCCACGCTGAGATGACCGGACCTGCAGAACGCAACATACAAGAACCATCACAAGAGCTTCCGCATCCACCGTCAACTAAACTCACATCAAAACTAATTCAAATATGACACTTTTTTTCACTTTATTTTGCTCTAACTTGGAATACTAAAATGGAATACTCAAAAACATCTGAAAAACTTGACCTAATAAAACAATACTAATAAAATATAAATATATATAAACTTCTTAAAAAAATTACAAAAGCACAGAATAAAATAAAAATATTATATATATTTAATAATAAATGCTAATCATTCATAATTATATTCAGTTTAATTAGGCAAATTCATTACAACTGCAATCACTGCAGATGATTGTTTGTAAAAAATGAAGAATTATGATGAACTGATGAATGTTCGACTCAAGATAATGGATAATCTTATGATGATTAATAATAACAATAAGCCTTAGTTTAAGACACTGGTTTTTATGAAGTGTTGAGCAGAATACATGCTTCACTGAAGTCTGAAGTGTATCAGATAGTTGTGTGAAGTGTGTCAGATTGTTTCTCTTGTGTGTGTGTGTGTGTGTGTCTGAAGTGTATCAGATAGTTGTGTTTCTCGTGTGTGTTACAGCAACCTGGCAGCCTGCATCAGCGGGGTCCAGCCGTAATGGTTCCGTCGGTCCACTGCCGCTCCTTTTCTCAGCAGGAACCGGACGAGCTGCTCGTGTCCCCCGGCGGCGGCGAACATGAGCGCCGTATTTCCCTCTTCATCGGTGCCGTCCACATGACCGAACCCGACCGGGTCCTCCAGACCTCGCTCATCCTCACACGCGCGGAACCACAACAGCGGGTCTCCCGGCGCCAGACTCATCCCGAATTGTTCTCAGCAGCAGAACTGCGGACGTTAAATAATCAATCACTTAGAAACTACACTGCCACTCCAAAAGTTTCAGGACTCTCTGCGCATGCGCACAATCCACGTCGCGCTCGGACGCTTCCTCCGGGAATGAGAAGGGTCTGTCTGCGGACTGCAAGAGAGAGGCGTAACAAGAAGGGCGTAACTTGAAGCAGAGGGCGTAACTTGAAGTTGTCCAAATCTCACAGAATGCCACGCGAGATGTCAAAACGAGATGTTGTCGGGAAGATGGCCGCTCGCATGGAGAGAACGTTGAGAATCATTCTTCTTGAGGTAAGAGTTTGAATTTAAGTCTATAAGTAATTTTTATGCTGTGCAGTATTGCTTCTGGAGTCAATA
>JAUMHP010000038.1:3113190-3126099 GCA_032361065.1 Enteromius trimaculatus | reverse complement strand
TCTATGCGAGCGGCCATCTTGCCGACAACATCTCGTTTTGACATCTCGCGTGGTTCTGTGTGATTTGGACAACTTCAAGTTACGCCCCCTGCTTCAAGTAACGCCCCCTTCCTGTTACGCCTCTCTCTTGCAGTCCGCAGACAGACACTGTTGCCGGGAATCAGCGGTGGGAGAAACCGCGAGACATCTGCTGGACACATCGAGCATCACAATAAATATAATAATTTTTAATTAATCTCAGTCAGACTGATGCAGTGTTATTTTGATTCAGTAAGAAAAATACAATAAAACCGGCTAATCAATATAATGTTCAAACATTTGTTGGTCATTAACACTGAAACAGGATGGAGATCAGTTAAAAACTAGAAACTGCTGTGAAAACTCAGCTAAAGCTTATCAAGTCAGTGAGCTTTATTTAAAAGCGCTTTTAACAATACAGATTGTAGCAAAGCACTGAACATTATCAAATAGAAGAACAGAGTGATGGTAATGTTTAATGACCAGATTAAACTATTTATTTATCAAATGCAGAGACGGTCTCTGTAGTCAAGACAAACATAATCACTGGGAATCAGGTGTCCCCAACTAAGCAAGCCAGAGGAGACAAAACCTTGGGAGAACCAGGCTTAGTTGGGTCCAGTTCTCTTCTGACCGGGGCCCAGCACCTAATTTCCAGTTTAATATTAAACACATGTTAGAATGTTTAAAGGACTTATAGTTATATAAAGTATAATTCTTTGACTTCTCCAGTGCCTTCAACACCATCAAACCTGAGCTAATCAGTAATAAGCTCGTGAGTGAGTGGATGTTTCCCTGGGGACTTGGATTAAAAACTATCTAACAGGTCATCCACAATATGTGAGGCTGCAAAACATCACTTCAGACACTATCGTGAGCAGCACAGCAGCCCCTCAAGGGACAGTCCTGTCTCCATTTCCTTTCACACTCTACACCGCAGGGTTCAGACACTGCTTACAGTCTTGCCAGATGATTCTGCTGTAGTGGGCTGTATCAGAAGAGGAGTGTGATAAAAGTTTTGTTGAGTGGTGTGGACTAAATCACCTGCAGCTAAATCTTACAAAGAGTAAAGAGCTGGTGGTAGATTGTTAGGAAGCAGAGGACTGTCCCTGACACGATCCACATCATGGACAGGGAGGTGGACCATGTGGACTGCTACAAATATTTGGGTGTTCATATAGACAACAAACTGGACTGGTTAAAGAACACTGATGCTGTGTACAAAAAAGGTCAGAGTCGTCTGTACCTTCTCAGGAGACTTTAATGTATTCTATTTTATTCAGTAAGGTAACATTCACAAAAACAGCCAATAATATACACCATTTAGATGTGTGTAGATCACAATATCATCTTATTTCTTTGGTTTAACACACAGCTCAGAATATTCATTCTGCTCAAAATAATGATGTGTGATTTGTTGTTTCTGTTATTAATCTAATACGTCAGGTTGTGTTTGTTAGCATTAAAACTTATGAAGATACGAGGCTGTTATCCTGCTGAGACATAACTTAATCACCTCATTAAAAACCTGAAAATCGGAAGGGTTAGGTTAGGTGTTAAACACAGAAGGAAATAAGAAATAGCAAATGCACAGGAATGATAGAGTTCTACATTAACAGTGTTCAGCGAAGAAGGAGAGCATCTGACAGCAATCTCTCATTCTGAATGTGTGAGATTATTCTATTATTCTATCAAACTCCAGAATCATGATTCATGTGTCTCAGTGTCACTGTCAGGGACAGTGAATGAATAAACAGCAGTGATCAGAAAAGAGCCTGACTGATCTCAGATCAGACAGCAGTGTTTAGTTTGACCTGCAGGGGTCAGTCACGGCCCACCACAGAAACACTGCATCATCTCCAGTCATCTTCATCATAACAGTGCTTTCTTTGTTAGTACAGATTACACTCTTAATTCAGTAAAACACACACAATGACATGCCTCACTATCTCACCATAGATGTGAAATAAATCACACAGAAACACATGCAGCTCAGTGAGTCTGATCCCATTCTTATCAAACTGAAGGATGGATGAAGATGAGCAGAACAGGAACGAATCAAGGAACTAAAGTACAAACTAAAAAGTACAGTCATCTGTCTCTAATGGACGTTCGATTATTTCAGGAGATCAGAAGGACAAACCCAACAAATATACTTTGTCCCTGATAACGGATATTAACACAAACCAAACAACCCTGAGAACATTTCATTATCTGCTTCCACATCTGAGCACAGCGGAAGAAATGTCAGATTATTTTTAGACAAGAAACTGTTTACAACAAACGCAGTTTCTTCTCTCGGATGATTCCGTCTGTCTAAAGACCAAACACACTGAAGAACGTGAGCCGAAGCTTAACCAGCATAAACTAGCAGCTGATGTTAATGTGAAGTTCAGTCTATCTGATCAGATCTCCTCATGATGATCAAGCTTCATCCATCGCTTCATCAAAAGATTCACCGTCAGAGAGAAAAGAGTCTAGAACAAGCGCTTCAAACTGTACAGATGATATTATTATGATTTTCTCTTTAACAATATTTATGAACTAATTTACATACTACGATCTCTTATGAAATATTCTAATGAATATTCCATTGCATCACAGATTGGTTGTGATTTAGTTCATACCTGCAGAAGAATATGAACGATCTGTGAGATGATTACCAAACACAAGATGAACATTTAATGCATTCATATCCATAATCTAGACGAGCAGAATATCACTGACTACTGCTCTTTCTAAATGATCGGTGCAATCATTAGCATGTAATGGCCAACGAATTCAATTTAGTTCCAGTAAACATGATAAAAGAGATGAAGAGGCTGTTGAGTTCTCATCTGGTCTCACAGTTTAGATTATTATCAGAAAATCTGATGAAAGAGACACTGACCGGCAGCTGAGGTTGACAGAGTGTGAACGTAAAAATATAACGTTTTAAGTTTAAATTTTAAGTTAAATTTACCGTTAAATACCATAATTTCATTAACTGATATAATGTTTATATACCAAGCTTTCAAAGTACTGAAATCTGTTTTGTAGCACCAAATGCAGTGATGATGAGAAAATCACACGATGAACCAAAGCCCATCACAAGTAGCTTTTAAATATGTATATAGAAGGAGAAAACATATATAGAAGGAGCTCAGTGTCATTCACACAAACACTAAACACCATCATGATGAGACTCATTAAACTAAAATATACAGTAAACATTAATTTAACTACATTACATGTTACACACAACCCTAATAAACATCATTGATTAGAAAAAATAAGAAGAAACAGAATTATATTAAAGAAAAAAACATCAAATTCAGACAAAATTTAAAATGCAATGCGGGGAATCCTGGGAATGTCAGTTTACATTTTTACAGGAATTTACCGTTAACCATTTAACAGTTTTTTCCTGTACCATTTTCCCAGTTTTTGACTGTTAAAATCACAGCCATTTTTTACAGTATTTGTAAAAGGCTCTTATATGAAGCTCTCAGTTTTGCTCTCAACTTCAAATGAGAAACATCATCAGAAAGTGAACCCAGTGAAAAGAGTCACATTTGAATTCTAAATATGCATATGAAAATACATGAAGGTTTATCATTGTTATAAATAAAAAGAGGGATGAAAGTGTCTTATTGATTATGAATCTGATCAAAAGTGCCTTTCTTTCAGTTCTGTCATCTCAGCAGGCTTTTTCTTTAATTACGACAAATCTTTCATGCTGTGACCCAGCTAACAAATTTATGTTCTGAGAACGTTTTCTTAACGTACCATTTTCCCGAACGTTTTTAACGTTCTGCTTTGGTTGTGGGAATGTTAATTGGAATGTTCCAAAAACATAGAAATGTCCAGTTTGCTTGATGTTCATAGAACGTTATTATGTGGTTAGCATAACGTTCCTAAAACACTTGCAACCTAAATTTTTCTTAAAATATAACGTTCTATGAACGTTTATTTACAACCTTCTAAGAAGGTTAAAATGTCCAGTTTGCTTGACGTTCCTAGATGTTCCATGTGCTATGAACACAACATTCCATTCCACTTCCATTCTAACATTGCTGGAACTATATTTTATGATTAACATGGTCCTAGAGTTTTTTTCCACATTAAAAATACAACATCCTTAAAACATTTAATTGGAACATTACAATGTTTAGTTTAATAAAACAGAAGTATTGCACTATTAATTGAACTATCAATTAAACAGAACATTCCAGATATAAGCAATATATAATTAAATGTGTATTTCAACAGGTATCCGAATTTTTAAAGATAATAACTTTCAAAAATCTCATTACCACTGTCATGATATCCAGCTGGAGTCCCTCATTGTGTCCAACTCCAGCCAGAACTTCACCCACAGTCACAAACTCCATTTCCCATGATTCATCCCTACACTGATTACACTCACACCTGGACTAATCACACACCTGCAGCTCATCACCACACCCACACCACAGTCGAACACGCACTCACTGCGAGGTCTTGAATCCCTTTGTGGTTCACTTCTGAACATGTATTTCCTGTGTTTGATTTTGCACTGTTTATGTGTTTGTTGATTGCCTGCTGTAAGCCCCGAACTCTGCCTGTTTACTCGACCCTGATTCAGCCTGTCTACATTGTTCTGTCTGTCGATGACCACCCCTGCCTGTCTGACCATGATTTGTAATAAAAGCTTGCGAATGGATAGGCATGTCTCCGCCTCCTTCGTTACAGAAGACAGTAGGATCCAGCTGTTTTCATAGAGGACTCTGGCCAGCTAAGAATCCAGCAGAACTATTACTCGACTTGAAACAAGGTAACTTGTCTATCAAAGAATATGTCACCCGATTCTGCAATTTGTGTTACCAGGTCTCGTTTGATGATGTCCTGCTCAAGGACTTGTTTCACTGGGGACAAAATGAGCCGATCAGGTTACGGATGCCCAAGGGGAGGTTTGAATGCAGTCTTATGGATTTTATGGAATATGCCCTGGTGATGGCCGGTACCACTTTTACGGTGGGCTTTTCAGAGGGAGAACCACAGCACAAGATGGCCGCCATGAATTCCAAAAGGATTTTTTGACTAGGGTGCTTTAAATAGTAAAAAATAAGTTTAAATGCATACCTGTTATTTTCCATGACCGAGTTGTGAGCTGTCCAACTGGTTAACCTGAAGCAGGATCCTCACGTAAGTCCCTGGTCTGTCCAGATGTTGCAGGAGGTAATGCAGTCCCATACTGACTGCATCATCCACAGGGGCTCCAGTAAGTGTCTAGTGAAGATAATCCAATACCAACCTGGGAATGAGCATTTGAAGCAAGCAGGGACTTCACACATCCCAGAGATCTGTTGAAGATCTGTGTGAAGATGGGGCTGTGGGGTGTTAGACTGGGAGTTTCAAATCTGCAGTAAAACTCATTCAGGTCTTCAGCAAGTTGTTGATTGGCCTCAGTGCTGGGGGATGGTGTCTTGTAGTTAGTGATGGCTTTCAAACCATTCCACACTGAAGCTGGGTCGTTGGAAATAATAATAAAAAAAAAAGAAAGCCGCTTTAATCTCCCTGTTCAGCGTGTTTTTGGCCTGACTGTAAAAGACTCTGTCCCCTTTCCTGTAGGCTTCCTCTTTGGCCTAACAAAGATGTCTGAGTTTAGCTGTGAGCCATGGCTTGTCGTTATTAAATGTTAAGTGAGTCCTGATAGGGATGCATAAATCCTCACAGAAACTGATATATGATGTTACAGTCTCTGTGAGCTCGTCCAGATCGTTGGTGGCAACTTCAAAAACACTCAATCAGTGATGTCGAAACAGGCTTGTAATGTCCGCTCTGTTTCGATGGCCCATCTCTTTACAGTCTTTACTGCAGATTTAAGTTTTTTCCTGTAAGTTGGTATAAGATGAACCAGCCAGTGATCAGAAACTCCTAAAGCTGCTCTGGGAACAGAGTGATATCCATCCTTAATTGAGTGTAACAGTGATCCAAAATATTACTGTCTCTGATGGGACATGTAACATGCTGTCTGTATTTAGGTAGCTCACGGGAGAGATTTGCTTTGTTAAAGTCCCTGAGAATGATTAAAACAAAGTCCGAGTGTTGCCGCTCAGTGTACGTGTGATGGAAGTGCTGCACTTGTGCCGTTGTGTTTTGGTCCCCAGATGCTTCTGACAGAATCACAAAGCAAAAGATGCGATTAGATGCCAAACAGACGCTTAATTTCAGTCAGCACCTTTGTTCCCATCTGACGTCATCTGATATTGTTATGCTGATGTGAGAAGAAGCTGAAGAAAAACCAGCCTAATGTCAGAGACTGACCTGCATAATTTTATCAGAACCTGCTGAGAAACAAACACAAACAGTATTAATACAACAGCCAGCTGTCAGTCACAATCGCCACGATCTGATGTTTGGCAAGCGTCGTGACGCAGTCTAGGATTCTGTGTTTGGTTTTGTTCCCAGGATCCGTTTATGAGTTTTGAGGCTGCTTGTTTATGTCTTGACTTCATTAGCATCGCTCATCTGAATCAGAGAAGATGTGCTTCTTCACTCACACTGACACATGACATCACTGGCTGTAATTATAACCGTCCGTCAGTGTGTTTATTCAGAGACGCAGCTTCAACACCCAGCGGCTTTCCGGGGTTATGAGTCTGTCACAATCCAACAAATCAAAACCGCCTGGTTGCTTATATTGTTAAAAAAATGTAACTACATTGTCACTCTATATATCATTATCAGCACAGTATATAAGGTGAGATACGTATATCCAGCTTAATCTGTGTAGACTAACATAACGCAATACATAGATACTTTATAGCACATCTCAACTGCTTGATTGTTTATATCATCACAAACTTTACTATATAATGTGTATTGCAAAAAGCACTTTATTAATACATTTGACTTGCCTGTGAGGTACTCTTCTAAGTGCTGTTTTCAGCAGAGATTGGAGGTCAGAGGTCAGAGGTCAGGCAGCAGTAAAGAGATTCATCTGGGACTCGATCAGTCTTTGACTCCGGTTCTTTCTCTCTTGGCTGGAGTTCTGATGGCTGTTGCACACGTTTCACAGAAACACTTCTCTAGTGTGTTTACTGAGAAAACAAGAGAGAAGTGCCTTGCTGGAGTCCGTTCGCCTGAAATCTGCTGAAAATCAAGGAATTAAATGAAGGCCGTGCCTCTGGATCCCAGAAGACACAAAACAACTGAACAATTGCAGAAAACTAGCACAGTTACTGTGTTTGTATGTGTTTTATACCAGGACAGATTTGATCGGATCAGAGAATAAGAACAACATCAGTCAATGTTCCTGCTCTTATAATTCAGGGATGTTCTTCTAAGACAGTCCTAATCCAATCCTCACGGAGCAGATCAGGTTATTACAGTAAAACCACAGGTGTGTTATGACCATAATGATGCTGATTCAATCTCCTCGTCTCATTCTGGTAATCGTTTGATTTGTATCTGAATGAATCAGTGTTTTTAAATGAATCACTCATAAAGACTAATACACCTGGTGTAAGAGTGTAACCTGCAGCAAGAGTCGTCTGGAGCAAACACAGACAGGCTTTGTTTAGTTTAAGGGTGAATCCTGAATCTCATAAATCACATGTTTGATAAAATGAAGTCATCAAATAGAGGCTGTTTATCACAGAGAACAGAAAAGCCCTTCAGCTTGTGACTTCTTCTGGATTTCATGACACGCTCTGTGTTTTTCTGAGATTCATTTGCCCTTTAAAAACAGCCCAGAATGCCTCTAACAGAGTTGAGTGATTCGCCCCAACGAATCTTCTGTTAGGGAAAATAATTCAGGGAATTCTAAAAGCATCCCGGCCAGAAGCTTTTCCCCGTATTGAGCCATAATTGTGATCTTTCTGTTATGTGGCAGAAATACTGAAAAGCAAACACAAAGAGATATTCCCAGAGCGCCACAGACGCCGATGATGAATGATGATGTGACCTAACCTACTCAGCATCTGCGTATCTTTAATGTTTTCCATCTTCTCTAGGAGCTGATGAATGGACAGACTTACCATTGATTTATTATAATCTATTTCTAACGTTAGTCCACAGAACAGATCTCCATGATGTGTAAAATCCTCACACACCTACAGCGCTTTTAAATCATCATCATCTTCATCTCATTATTAGTGAAGAGGATGAATTCATCTTTTTAATTAAAAAAACAAACAAATATTAAATGAACATCTAACTAAAATGTTTCAAAAATGAAACACTATGATGTATAATAATGTTTTATGCTAAGGTTTGAGAATATTATCACAAATATTAAAGGAACATAACTGTACCAGAAGAACATTTGTTCATATAACACTGAGAGAACCTTCACAAAACATCATGCAAGGTTCTGGGAATGTTTATTGTTATCTGGATGGATCTACTTTCATATTTCTGGATGGAGAAATAGTCTTGACTGTCTCTGGATGATTAGAGTTGATTGTGAGCGAGTCTTTATTCAGAGCTGATGAACGTCTTCTCTCTCTGAGTCTTTACTTCATTGTTCGTCCTCAGCAGCTTTACAGTGATGTGGCACAAAGAGCAAAAAGAGCCGCAATCTTCTAATCTTCTTAACGAATTCTCTGGCGTCTGAACTAATGGAGTGACCCAGAGGCCGCGTGGCTCTTCTGAGAGTCATGGAGTCTGTAATTACACATCTTTTCATGTTCAGCCGAAGACTGCGAGTGAGAACGATGGGATGTGGTCAGGTTCCTTCAGCGCTGTGTGAATGGAGAGAAACACAGAATCAGACACACAGCTTTGATCGTGATTCCTCATGGCTCTTTCTTCTGTAAACATGTCAAATATGAATCATAAGCTCAGCACAAACCGAATTGCTGAACAGCTTTCCTGCTCTTTCCAAGAACGGTTGGCTATAAATAGAAATGCAGATTTTCTGGCCTCTGGTTCTTCTGCTTTACGTTTGTTTACCCAGCTTTGTGTGTGACTCTGAGTCTGTGTGTGTTTGCTGACATTGATCTGAGATCCAAACAGATGATCAGCATCATCACACACTCTCAGTGTCTCTATCACTCCTCAGGAGTACATGTGTGTGAGTCCAACATAGACATCATGAACACAAACACAGACTCGAATCGTATGTTCGTTTGACGCTTTCAGACTGAAGTGAGGATGATGAGTGTGATGTTTCTTCAGCCGTGGGTGACGGTAGACTACAGTAGACTACACACACAAAATACCGAATACATCACATCTCTTGCAAAACCAAGCACCGCATTTAAAATATCACAAATACATCCCAAAAACAAACATTTGGCATTATATTATTTCCTGTTAGATCTGTGTGTTGTGTTTTGGAAAAAGTGTTGAATTATTGTACGGTTTTGTAGATCTTCTGCTGTTTGACACTCAGTGATAGTCATCATTAATTAATGCAGCAGTTTTCAGCAAACATCCATCCATTTCATCTGAGAGAAACACCTCAAGTATTAAGTATTATGAAATAGCTGAAAATTCAGTGTTTAATCTTGTCGTTTTACATAATTGACACACTCCTTTCCTGCTTTGACAGTTTGTATTGTTAAAAACACTATAAATAAAGGAGACTTTACTGTTTTGAGTTTTACGAGACATTTTTCACGGTTTGTTCTGTGTTGCCAGATAACCTCAAGTGCAGTGACATGTTTCAATGGACTATTAATAAACTCATTAGAATATAAACTGGTCCTTCAGCATGAACTCATGATAACTCAGAGTGACACTCAATTACATTCACAGAAAAACGTCGGAGAGCTTTGCTGGACTCAGGAGAAACTTCCAGAATCAATCTGAATCCTCATTTATTGTGAAAATAAATTCACAGCCAGTGTTTTTCTCACTTCACACGAACACATTCAGGAGACACAGAGATGACGAGTCTAAACAAGCAGAGCCATCCCTGTTTGCAGGTGTTGATGTGATTCATAAACACATGTGATGTAGAACAGTTCAGTCATCTTTACTGCCATCTGCTTCACTACTTTTACAACGCTTCCTCTCTTTCAGCTGCTGGGAAATTAAACCCACTAATGGATTTATTAATGGGTTAATTAGTGAAGATAACAGGTGATCCAAGTGAAGCAGAGTCTTTAAAAACCCTCCGGATGTGACGCTTCACTGAAGAACAGAGTGTGTGAATATGAGCCGGAGACAAAGAAACAGATGACTGAAGGAAACAACAACTAAAATAAGAAAGCTGGACCGTTAATTAAAAAACTAAAGGAGTCTGAAGGCAGATGATATTACAGAACAAACACCTAAAGCTCAGAGCAGAAGCATATGGATGAGTTTTTTTTATAAAGTTGATCTGCTCAGGGATTCACTTTAATCTTATTTCAAACCACACTGAATTTAACCTGATATGCTTTTATTGCTGCGCACAAATGATGGATTTAAAAGTGATGAGATCGAGATGCGTTCATTCAAACAGACAGACTTTAATGAATCTGAAGTCTCCACCAGTACGAGAATCACATTATAGTTCAGTTAAAGATTGACTTGCAGAAGACTTTCAGTGAAGGACTGATGAACGTGAAGCTGATCGAAAGTCAAGAGGCTCAGAGAAACACATTCCTCCTGATCTCCCCCTGCACTAATCATTAGTGTGTGTGTGTGTGTGTGTGTGTGGGCTGGAAGCTCATAATGCTGAGATATAAGTGAATTAGAGCGTCTGTGTGGAACATCCGTCTTGATTATCTGAACGCAGCAGAGAATGAAGCGTTACTGTTCACAGACTCAACAGAAGATCAGTCGTGAACAACGCCTCGGATTTAAATAGAACTGGGATGACTTTAAAGAACTTGAACTGAGAACGCTGCAAGAAAATTATGTTTTCCTCTTATAATAGCTGAGAGCAAAACTATGAGAAGTGCTTGCCATTGTTTGATTGAGAACTGAGATGGTCGTGTGTATTCTTCAAACAGGCTGACAGTTTATTAGCTTAAAGACATTCATCTGCATAAGAAAACAAATTCAGAAAAATCTATTCATGAAGATTGTTCCTGGAGGAAAATGTCTTTGTGTCTGTGATTCAGAAGAGCGGTCAGTCAGTCGTGTACGAGTCTGAGCTAATAAAACACAAACGCCGGAGTCTCTCCCTGATCCAGTGGATGACTGCACAAACCGCCTCTTCTTCAGTCGGGATTTTTATCTTGTCCTGCGAAAATATATAAACATCCTGAAAACAAGAGGCATTTACATCAAACAGAATCTTGTTTTATTCCTCGCTGGCATTGTGTGTTCTTGATTTGAGAAAATATCTAAACAAAATAGTGAGACTGATGCAGAGAAAAAATCTGTTGAATGAAGAATTACATTCTGCTTGAAGATGAGCAGATATTAGCGCTGTGATGTGTTCATGTTCAGTGGTGTGTGTCGGTACAGATGTAGGTGGGTTAGTGATCATCAAACACACACACACACTCACTCACACACACCTCTGCTTTATGAAAACATTCACTGCAGGTGTCTGAACGCTCACAAATCCTTGCAGTGCTGACGAATCAAAACATTTCTTCATCACTTTATTGAATGCACTGCAGGTGTCACGCCATCACAAGCAACTGTTCCCAGCACAGTTCCCTGTACCCGGATTATTGATTAGAGTCACCTGTGAATACTTACCTGGGGTGTATAAAAGCCTGTGAACAGCTGCACTACGGCTGAGCTCGAGGTAACACCTCTGATGATCGGATCGCTGTTCCTCGCGCACTGACTCACTTCTTACCTTGCTGATGGTTTTTTGGTCACTCTCTCACCTGACTGAGCGTTACAGCAGGTTTAACCCGATGAACCCTGCTATGGTTTCCGGGCCCCCTCAGCAGAAATTGTGATTCGCACCCCCCATACCCTAACAACCCTGAGTGTTTTAGCACACGTTTCTGATTCCCTCATAAGCCCTGTTTTCTCATTTTATCAATCTCTCAGATGACAACATTTAATATTCACTTTAGCTACATGTCTTCTCGGTCAGCGGAGAGAAGGGCTGTAACATCTCTCATGTGACCGGATCTTCTGTGTGAGAGCGAGCGGTTCACAGTCGGCTCAGATGCTGTTTGTTTGTTCCCTGGTGAGCAGATACGAGGTCTCCATCATATCTGAGGCCATGACCGCGTGTTAAACAGCTGATCTCAGGCTCTCTGCACTGTGTGTGTCTGACAGTGATAAATTACACACACTTATCTGTGGCCTGAGTGAAACCACACAGACAGAGCTTTTGACTGCTTTTACATTGTTATGTAATCCTCTGGTGCTGTTCGCTCATTTTACACTCAAAAATGTTGGGAATTGTTAAAAAAACGCTACTTCATTGGAATGCGACAAATCTCAGTCACATACCAAAAAAATGTGGACTTGATTAAATTATGATAAGTGGTCAAAAATAGTCACAGCAATGAAGCGTTGACAGAACTTAAACACTGCTCAGTCTCTGAGGAGGACACATCTCTGATATATATATGACCATACAGGCCTACACCATGGTATTACAGATCATTCCTTTTTACAATATGGAACAAATCTGCCTCAGTTCAGTGGATTGTAAATACTTTTGCTCAATTTTTAACTTATATATGGCAGTAATAAAAAATTATATAGTCAGTTTTTGTTTTGAAGACATAAAATGGTAAAAAAAAAAAAAAAAGTTTTGTGAACAATACAAGTGTGACTCCAGACAAACCAGAGGGTTTTAGTGAAAGTAAGTGAATCTGAATCCACGAAAGTAAAGCTGTTCAGAGAAAACGGTGAAGGTGTGTGACAGTGTTTCAGTAAACTGACTGATGTCCTGCTCTCATTGAAACAGACATGTGTCAAATGTCCAAGTCAAGTCATGTCAAGTCAAGTCACTTTTATTTCTATAGCGCTTTTAACAATACAGATTGTAGCAAAGCACTGAACATTATCAAA
>JAUMHP010000038.1:3066390-3085320 GCA_032361065.1 Enteromius trimaculatus | reverse complement strand
TATAAAAACCATTACGCCTATGGAGAGTCCTCATAAATCACAAAAACCAACATGTGTGTGTGTGTGTGTGTGTGTTCACTTGGATGGGTTAAATGCAGAGCACACATTCCTAGTCTGGGTCACCATACCTGGCCATCTGTTGTGATTTCATGTCAACTAAGAAAAAAAAGGTGAATATTCTGCCAATGGAAAGGTAAAAGAGAAACCTTTGTGCCTGATACAATCTGAAGCGGTGCTTTTGAAGCTGATTAAAGTGATTGCACAGAGTGGAGGTGTGCGGTCATGTGTGTTTAAACTCAAGCAGCGGTGTTGGTCATTATTAGACACATCTGGAAACACTTTCTCTAAGTCTGAGTGGAGAGAGATGAGCTTTAGAGCTGTAAGATGAGAACACAATGGACATTAATGACAAGAGAGAGAGAGAGAGAGGGGTCAGGACGAGCGAGCGGTGGGCGGAGACACACACGGGCGGCTGAGGGTCGTCTCGTCTCGTTCTCCTCCTAATGTCTTTCTGAGCACTGAGAGATACGCATGCTGTGTCCATTCAGTACAGGACCTGAAGGAGGACAGTCACGCTCCTCAAGCTCTCTGGAGATCCTGTGTTCTTTGTGTCTCTGTGGATTTATGGAGTTGGTACAGGACCTGATTGACGCCGTCTCTTGGAGGTTTCCAGCGCTCCTCTGAACGCAGCGTGAGTCTGAAGATGTGTCTCTGTGTCTGTGATGACGTGAGCAGAAGCAGGTCTCTAATCTCTCGTGTGTGTGGAGAGGTCTCTGGTTCGGATCAGAATATGTTTTGTGTATCCTCCAGATCATTTTGTTCATGTTGTCTGAGTTACCCATCAGGCCAACTAGAGCTGAACTATTCCAAGTGTATTACAAACAAGAAGAACTTTTATTTGCTGAAGAGTTAAAGATGTTTGAAAAGTTCCTGACAAAGGAATATTCCAGATCAAACTCTTTATTTCAAATATTGTAAAATATAGAAACAATATATATCTATCTTACCTGGAATATTCCTTTGTCAGGCATGGTTTTATTAATATGAGTGATGACAGAAAGAGAAACTAGGCTTGTGTTTTTGTGAACCGGTTCTGCGGCGATCCTGACGTTCTCTCGCTGATGGAATGCTTGCAGGAAGTAGTTTTCTGTGACGGCTGAAAGGCAGGAGAATTGTGTTTCCATCGAAGGCTTGATGTGTGTAAACTGAGGCAGGGACGTTTGGAGGCAATTAAGTTCTTCATGTAACGCAATTCTGGCTCCATCACGAGCGGCTCTGATCGATAACTTCCTCTAAATGATGCAGGTCCACTTCCTGGCCCATCATCTTCATCCTTATCCTCGTCCTCATCAGCTCCTGTAGCTTATCAATATTTGATAGAAAGCCCGAGAGAGAGATTTGAGCATCCTGTCTGCTTCAGATCCTCTGGTTGTAGAAGTTGTCCTTCTCTAGTGTTTAGTTTAGATTTCTTTCAGGAAGACGCTGCTGATTCTCTCCTGACTGAACTCTTAATACCATAGAAGAAGCTTTTCTGTCATTAATCAGATCTGAAACATACGTTTTTGTTTAATATAGGTGTGTGTGTGTATTTATTATGTATATAGAAACACAAACATGTACATGTGTTTATAGTTAATATACAGTTCAGAACAATATGTTATGTTTATATATGAAGTGTATGTGTGTATATATATATATGTATATTTATTTTAAAAGCGATGAATCGCTTGACAGCCCTACTTTTGTCTATAGGGTTCCACAAGAACCTTTAAAATCTGAAGAACCCTTCTGTTTCACACAAGCTTATTTGTGTCTTAATACTGTAGGTGTGTTATGAATAACATCTTTAATAGGGTTTAATATTTTGTAAGACTTTATTAATGTAGCGCAAACTCGTTTCCTCCCAATAAAGTCACATGATCATGTTTAATCTCAGTAAGTGTATATTATCAGACACATTTAGGGTTATTTGTGGTGTGTGTGAGACGTGTGTAGAGTGACCGCAGTAACTACAGACTAAGCTTTTGTGAAACCCGGTTTCTGTTTGATTTAGTGAATCCTTCTCTGCAGGAAAGCTCAGTATCAGCGGATAGGCAGCATGAGCGTGTCTCCCGGAGTGTCCCGGGACTCTATGGAGGACTACTGGAGCGAGGTGAAGACCATTGAGGAGGAGCGTCAGGGAGGAGCGGAGGAGATGATGGAGCGCGCCAGCATGGACGGTGTGTACTCAAACCCGTCATGATCCAGGGGCTTGCACACACAGTCAGAAATATTTGTATGCATCATCTTTTTCTTTCCAGACGCTCCCTACGGATGCACAGAAAATCCAACCTGATCTGAATTTTCTAAAGCAGTGTGTAAACATGATCGCATTTACTTTTTCTAACATTTGAAAATTTCCAATGAGAAAACAAAGCCCTATTTTATTTGTTTATTCTAATGTCTGCCGCTTTAAATTCTCCAGCTCATTATAGCAGGATGGATTCTGATTGGCTGTGAAATGAAAAAAGTGTCTGGTTTCAGAAACGGTGAATTTAGTGTGTAAGCAGATGCAAAAACCTGCAATATTAGCGTTTTACTAAAAATGGGTCAGTGGAGGTAAGTGTGTGACATCATCAGTGGGTGTGTGTTTGATGTTTCAGAGGCGGAGTTTGAGGAGGCGTGGCTGCAGGAGGCGGGGCTCTCCACACTGGTGACAGGATCTCAGAGCGACGGACCGACCGAAGCTCTTCTCTCCACGCTCACACGATCACAGGCTGCCATGGTGAAAAAACGGCTGGACAACTACACACAGACGCTTCGCAAGAGGAACAGACAGCCCATGAGACACGTGCGAGACGTCTTCTCCACGCCTGGCGCCTCGGTGAGCGCTAACCGGGGCTTCATACCTCAGAATAACAATAGGATTTAATCCAGATCAAAACCAAGACTGGATTTGGATTGCATCAGGGTTTACAACAAAACCTGCACAATTCAAAACTAGCCCAAAGATAGGCTTTCAGGGGTTAAAGATGGGTTTTTTGACTGGATTATCATGTTATTGTTGTCACTTAAACCCACAGACATGAAAAACAACCCACGGAGCAGTGTTAAGTGCCCTTATTATGTATTTTAGAAAATGATCTTTCATGCAGTGTGTAACACAAGTGAATAAAAAAACATCCTGCAAAGCTTTAAATCTGAAAGTGAGCTGTGTATAAAAGAAAGAGTTGACTCTGAATCACTGAAACGAGTCGTTTCGCTTGATGCTGACATCAATATAAAACATTAGCATATGTCTGCTGACTTGTGGGTCTTTTCACGTTGGTCTGAATGAAAATGCAAATTCATTCTTCACCACTAGGTGTCTCTTTAAGAGCGATAAAACACTGCTTTATCAGGCATTATGATGAAAAGAAAATGAGACCAAAATGAGGGGTTTGGAAAAATGAATCATTGAGTAAATCATGTGGAAGTCATTGAGCAAGTAAGGTAAAAATAAACGCATATTATAAGACAATGAAAGTGTTTTTGACCTTGCTTGCATGGGCACATTAAAGTAGCCCAATTCCGTGGGAAACCTGCAGACTTGGCCACACTGTCTGGTGTGTCGTGCAGCTGCTGCAGCCGTTTGTTCGGCGTCTGAAAATAACCGTCCCACTGAACGAGAACGGAACGAGCAGCGACACATGAGGAAACACCAGACACGGTTAAAATTAGCCTCGTGACAGCAGATGAGAGCGCAAAATCTTTATTTCATTCCTGCTGACTTGACACACATCTGAGTAGGGTATCGCAGTGAAATCACACGATTAGCCAGAAGCTGCTTTAGTGTCTCCGTGATCGAGAGTAAATCTCCATCCAAAGGAAACTCTGAATAAGCAGGAGGTTTATATGTTGCGTGCCTTATTCTGTGGAAGAAGCCACAGCATCTCACATAAAGATTGATTTCAAACACGCTACTGACTTTACGAAGTTAGTTTGGAGTAAAAACATTACATTGCTTTCTGATGAAGCAGGATTTATGGCTTTGCTGATAAGATGTTCATGACTATTGCGTTGTTGCATTGAAAAAAAAAAAAACGGTAGGACAGGGCTTGGTTCTTTGCATTGGTTGTTGATTGGATGCTGATGTGGGCGTGGCTCTTAAAAGTGTGAGCGTGCAGGGGCGGAGTTTTTCAGGTGTGTTTTGAGCTTGTCATGTTTAGCCTAAACAAACCCCCCAGAACATCCTGTTATGACACTTTGATTCAAAACAAGACAGGAACATGCAAGATTAATGTGCACACACTTAAAAAAACGGTTTTAATTTAATCCAGACTTGGTGAACTGATGTCTTTTTGCTGCACAAGTACTAAATCAATGAAGCTAGGAACACTAAGGTACAACACCAGAGCGGTGGAAACCACGCGCACCAATCTAACTAGTGATGTAATGTTAGACTGAACTGAGTATATGTGTTAACGGCTGTGGAGTCTGGAGCGGGGTCGTGACTCACTCTCAGCTGCTCTGACAGCTGAAATATCTGATTCTCTGATTGGATATGAAGCACAAATTCATCTGACCAGAATAGTCCAACAAATGTCCAGTGTTCAGCAGGACATCTTCTATATACAGACATTAATACACACATCATTTCTATCTGATGTGTGTGACCTGAAGACCTTGATTTGAGTGATTATTGATTAACTGATCAGGGTTATTGATCCAACCAGTTATTAACAACAATAATCATGCATTTTGCCTTTTAAATACAGAAATTTAAGTATTTAAAAAAAGACATCAAATAGTAAAAATCCTAAAAAAACAGTACACAAACATTTAAAGACTGTATTCTATTCTATTTTTACATGATATTATCCTACATTTTATATAATTATATGCATTTTTCACAGTAAATATTGACCTATTTTATTATGATATATGATTTCAATTAAAACAAAAAGTTTAGCACCATTAACTGGTTAATTGCAGTAATTTGTAGCTGATTTTAGAGTTGAATGGAAAGTGAATCTGTGTGTGATTTGGTTCTCTTACAGTCTGAACTGACGCCTCCTATTTCTCCGAACGGACAGATCGCTCCCAAACTGCCTCAGTGGAATCCACCTAAAGGTTGGACAAAGTTTGACCCTCTTTAGACTATATATCTATTTACATGAACATGCATTTATTTAACAGATGCAACATCATCATAAAAGATGTTTGCAGTACATGATGGAAAATGCAGAAAAGAGAAGAACAAGAGTTATTGTAGAAAGTGGCTGTTTATGGTTTCTCACATTAAATGTCAGATTATTCACTAAGGTTTAGAAATTGGGTTAAATAGCTGTGTTCAGTCTGTGGGGTGGAAAAGAGTAGTTTCTGATCCAGTAGTGGACTGTATGAAGGATTTTGGGTACGTCACAGTTGACTTTATTTTGCTCTCCCTCCTTATATAAATGAACTATAGCGTTCTGCACCCGCTAGTGAAAAATAATGGCCTGGTTTCACAGACAAGGCTTAGCCAAAGTCAGGATTAGACCATAGTTAAATTAGAACTAGAAATTTAAGTCATTTTTATAAAATAATTACTGGTGTGCATCGTAACACAAAAGAAATACATTGAGATGTTTTAAGATCAGTCAGTGTGAGTTCCTTTCATTTAAAACAGCTCAGATTTACATTTTAGTCTAGGACTAGGTTTAAGGCTTGTCTGTGAAAGCGGGGGAATATATGCTAATTTCAAATATCTGGATGATTTGTGGTTTGACTGTAGTTAAGAGCTCCCATCGTCGTGTTTCTGTGTGTCCAGTGCCTCCGCCGTGTACAGGCTTCACTCCGGACACTAACGGCTCCAGCAGCGTTTCCGAGACCATCGTTTTATCGTTTGACGTGGCGTATACAGAAGTGGCACGAGCTCATCGGAAAGGCAGCGAATGCCAGGACTGCCGGAGGATCCGTAAAGACGACAGGGATTTGCCGGTGCGTTTCATCTGTCATAATGTGTCTCCTTTTTGAGTTTTAAATCTGACTCCATAAGTTACTTCCCGTGTGAGGTCAATGACGGAATGAAAGATGCTTGGAAACAATGTTAATTAAGACTGCATTTATTTGATCAAGATCCAGTTTAATAGTGAAATATTGTGAACAGTAGTGTATATCTGCTCCAAAATTGTATGGTATTAGTAAATCTACATAAAAGATGATGTTACCATGGTAAATGTGAACAAAACGTGGTGTTACCATTGCAAATCGTCATAAAATATGGTGTCACTATAGTAAATGTGCACAAAAGCCATGGTATTAACATGGTAATTGTCCACAACATGGTGTTACCGTAGTAAACACCTAGAACACATGGTGCTGCCATTGTAAATATGCAGAAGACATGGTGTTAACATAGTAAAAGTCCAGAAAGCATTGTCTTGCTATCATAAATGTACAAACAACATGGTGTTAGCATTGTAAATGTCAGTCATGTTGACAGTCAAACAATTACTATCCGTTACTGTCCAAAAGTGGCTTCACAACACATTACCAGAGGAACTCATGTAAAACTGTCAATTTAATGCATTCTTGTTGAACAGAAGTATTCATTTCTTTCAAAAAAGAAAAACAAAACTCAGTTGTGTGAATATCTGCTCCAAATAACACAAACAAAACCCTGTTCTTCTTGTCAACACAGGAAAGGTAATTGTCCAGCGATCTCATGGGGTCTACCTAATGCATCTTTTACTGGCAGTGTTTGTTCTGTTGCTTGAAACAAACATGCAGCATTTACTGAAAGCATCTTCCCTGGATAGCGAGCTCGGATCAGATGCTGCTGTCTAATGCGGTTTGTGGTCTGTTCTTCAGAGTTTTCAGATAGTGAAGCCCAGACAGGGTGTGACGCGGGTGAGCGATCTATCATCTGAGGACATCAAGAAGATCGGCTACATCTCCCTGATCGAGCTGACCACCTTCTACGACTTTCTGGCCATCGAGATGAAGAGGAACCGTGTGGTGCGCAGTAAAGCACGAGGTGTGTGTTGTCATGTCGAGAAACTGCGTAAAACTGGCTTTAAACTGTTGTTTTGTTCCCACAGACAGCAGAATACAATTACTACTGTAAATGCCCATAAAACATGATGCATGTACCAATAAAAGATAGTGTTACCATAGTAAATGTATATAAAAGATGGTGATACCATGGTAAACGTGCATACATTTGTAGTGTTAAAATTGTAAATGTTCATAAAATATGAGGTTACCATGGTAAATGTTCTCAAACGCCATGGTATTGCCATAGTAATTGTGCACAGAACATAGTGTTACCATAGTAAATGTGCACAAAACATGGTGTTACCATAGAGAATACCAAGAAAACATGGTATTGCCATTGTGAATATGCAGAAAACGGTGTTACCATAATAAACGTCCAGAAAGCATGGTGTTTCTATTGTAAATGTACACAAAACACGTGTTACCATTGTACATGACAGTCAGACACTTCACATTATAGTCCACAAGTGGAAATTTTCTTTGGCTTCACGACACATTACCAGAGGAACTCGTGTAGAACTGCTGTTGTCTTGTTTTCACAGACAGTGGCATATTCGGCGTTCCTCTCACTACGTTGCTGGAAAACGACAAGAAGAAATACCCTGGTTCCAGAGTTCCTCTGGTTTTTAAGAAGGTACACTCATCTTTCCTTCTTTGGTTGTTAGAACTGAGGCTGGAATGTTGTGATCGAGATTGCGAGTGTTGGCTTTTCTGGAAAGTTCCCAGTCAGCATTTCTCAGGGCTCAGATACTAGTCCCTCCCGCATCCTTGGACGGAGCCACGGCACGTTATCTCCCAGTGTCCTGACCCCACGGCCCACGCTCGTCTCCGTTACAGAGGATTTCCAAAAAAACAAAGGCGGTGGCTAGAAGGGCTCTGGTTTGTTTTACACGCCTGTGTTGACCTCGATCCATGTTTTTAAGTGGAATGATGGAGGCCGTTTATTGTTTCACTGAAGAGAGGTTTACTGAGGAAACACAGAGATGGAGGATTAAAATAGACGGCTTCAGCAGTGAGTCCGCTCACCCTGAGATTCTTCTAGCATTGCAACAGCCTCAGTATTTGTGTTGGGTAACTTGAGAGCTGACGAGAAGATACAGAGACCCCCGGCTGGTAGAAATCCCCCACACAGCAGTGTGTGAGACAGCTGATGAGTCTGATGCTCTTATCAATCACTGATAGAGACTCAACAGCACACAGACACTGTTCTCCTGGTGTTTACATGCCACGCCAAGCTACTTCAAAACTATACTGTGGAATTACCATGGTACATGTTCAAAAAACATTTCTGGAAATCATGGTGTTACCACAGTAGATTTCCAAGCAACATAATCTTGTCATTGTGACTATCCAGAAAATATCTGGACAACAGTGTTACCATAGAACCTGTCCAGAAACCATGGTGTTACCAAAGAATACATCTGGAAAACATGGTGTTACCATAAATAACATCTGGAAAACACAGAAAATGTGGTGTTACTATAGAAAGTCTAGAAAACATGGTGTTACCACAGAAAGTGTCTAGAAAACACCTTCTTAGCATAGATAACATACAGAAAACATGGTGTTATTATAGAAAACATCCGGAAAATATGGTGTTATTATAGAAAGTGTCCAGAAAACATGATGTTAACATAGAAAGTGTCTAGAAAACATGGCGTTATCATAGAAAACATCTGGAAAATATGGTGTTATTATAGAAAGTGTCTAGAAAACATGGTGTTATCATAGAAAACATCCGGAAAATATGGTGTTATTATAGAAAGTGTCCAGAAAACATGGTGTTATCATAGAAAACATATGGAAAATATGGTATTATTATAGAAAGTGTCTAGAAAACATGGTGTTATCATAGAAAACATCCGGAAAATATGGTGTTATTATAGAAAGTGTCCAGAAAACATGGTGTTATCATAGATAACATCCGGAAAACACAGAAAATGTGGTGTTATTATAGAAAGTGTCTAGGAAACATGGTGTTACCTTAGATAACATACAGAAATTATGGTGTTACACGTTTGTGTTTCTTATGTGTTGTTGATGATGTTTGTGTTCACGTTTCAGTTGTTGTATAAACTGGAGCAGACGGGGTTACAGACGGAGGGCATTCTCAGGGTTCCGGGATCAGCGGCCAGAGTGAAGGTAAATGATCCATCATCACTCCAGAACCACAGCGTCATTCACACGGCAGACATCCGCTTCATTCTCTGCAGGATTTGTGCAGTTGCTGTGTTTTTCCTCATGTGCCTCAGTGACACATCCGTCAAGCATCTGACCTGGGTTTCTCCCACTGATTCCAGCTTTAGCATTAGTTATCCATGAGTGAAGAACAGCAGCTCAGGATGAGAAAGATGAAGTTAGAAGGTCAAATAAGACATGATGTTGAGAGTGTCCGAGTGTTAATGTTTGATCCTGGAATGCTGTTATGTGATATCTGAAAAAGTCATGCAGACACCATGGCATTGTTATTGTGAAGAAGATCTTTAGTTTGCCGTTTTGGTGCTCATGAGGTTTGTGCTCCTCAGCATCTGCGTCAGGAGCTGGAGCTGAAGTTCTACGAGGATCGCTTCGACTGGGATCAGGTGCGTCAGAACGATGCGGCGGGTTTGTTGAAGATGTTTATCCGTGAGCTGCCATATCCACTGCTGACCCAACAGCACCTGCCGGCGTTCACAGCTGCTCAGAGTGAGTCTGGAGATCAGTGTCCACCTCTCTTCGCTGACCGCTCAGTGTCTCATCTCTCATCTCTCTGTCCATCTGTCAGGTATCTCATCACCCAAACATCAGATCCAGGCTCTTCATCTTCTTATCATGCTGCTTCCTGAAGCCAACAGAGACACACTGAAGGTCTGTTCATCTCATCACGCTCACAAACCCTTCCTGAAGACGATGTGATGCATAAAACTAAATAACTATACACGAAGGCAGCAGCTCTTAAGCTTCTTGGCCAAAGACAATATTTGAATAACCTCCAAGATATTACAAACATTTTATTTAAAGAAACTAGGACTGGCGATATATTAAAATAAATACATAAAATTATTATAAACAATTAGAATAATTCCAGCAACTGAATATTGTTCTTAGAAAGAGGTAATTTAGGTAACTAAAACAAAAATTATATTATATATAAAAAAATAATAATTTCAATGCAAGTTAAATATAAAAAAAATTATACTTATTTTCAGCTAGTTGCTAAAGAAAGCATTTTTATTTAGTTACTTGATGTACTAAAACTAAAAAGGAATAAAAATGTCATGGAAAGCTTGACAAAATATGTGTATAATTTATATTTTGTGTAGTTTATCTACATCCCGGTTTTAATTAATTGAATAATAAATAAGATAAATGATCTCACCTCACATCTTTAGGCTATTTGAATCTTGTTTTGTCTTTTGGCCCCCTTGGAAGTGTGTTTATGGCCCCTAGTGGGTCCTGGACCCCGCGAGAACTGCTGCTAAATTTGTCCTAGATTAGTATGTTTTTTAATACTTTTTAAGGAAGTCTCTTCTGCTCATCAAGGCTGTGTTTATCTGATCAAAAATACAGAAAAAACTGTAATATTCTGTAATATTAATACCATTTGAAATAAGAGTTCTATTTGAACTATATTGTACTTTAGAATTTATTTCTGTGATGTTCAGCTGTATTTTCAGCATCATTACTCCAGACTTCAGTGTCACATGATCTTCAGAAATCATGATGATTTATTATTGATGTTAGAAACGTTAAAAAAGAAAAGCTTTTATTCAAAATAGAAACCACTTGTAACAATATAAGTTTTTAAAAAACAATTTAACACATTAAAAACCGTACTGATTCCTAACCTTAGAACGAGTGTACATCTGTCTAAACATTCTCGGAAAACGCAGGTGGTTTTCTGTGTTACTGTTAACTAGTGTGTGGAATGTCTCTATATTTAGATAGTTCAGTGAACGTGTGTGGGTGAAGAATTCAAATGAGGCGTTCTCAGGTGAACCGGTCGAGCAGGCTGCATTAATCTGTGATGACACGGTCTCTGAGAGCAGCTTTGACGTCATGTGTTAGATGCCCGTATTCTCATGTGGAGATCCAGCGCTGATCGGCTTTAATCTGTGCTGAAATCAGCTGAAACAGCAGTGCAGATGCACTCGAGAGGATCTCTCACAGCAGAGAGTGACGCCAGCAACGCCAAGGTCACGGGTTCGAATCTCAGGGAACGATTCCAATGAATGCTAGGTTTCCAGTGGAGTCTCGTGCGTGGAGATTCCCATTCGGAGTTTTCTCTCTAGGAATATAAACCGAGCTGCAGGTGATGTGTGTTCACTGTATGATGTTTGTTCCCAGGCTCTTCTGGAGTTCCTCAGAAAGGTGGTGGCGTATGAGGAGAAGAACCGCATGAGTCTGTGGAACGTCTCCATGATCGTCGCGCCGAACCTCTTCACGTTTCGCTGGAAGAACGCCAAACAAGAGGAGATGCAGGGAGCGGTCTCTGCCGCCCAGCTCGTTCGGCTCCTCATCACCTATCAGGACCTGCTGTGGACGGTGAGGCACCAGTGATGTCATCAGAGCTGCTCATTAATATTAATGAGGTGTCATAGCTGATTAGCTGACATTGTTCACTGGATGTTCCTCATTAAAGCCGTTGTTTTCTGCTCTTTAACATTAAGATTAATAATTGCTGTAGAATTATTGTTCATTCTTAGTTCATGGTTACTAATGTTGTAAACTAATAAACCTTATTATAAGTATTACCAACTATAAGCAAAAGTACACTGAAGGCAGAACAGGCAAAAATTAAAACAATACAAAACATGCACAAACTATAAAAGTATCTCAATGAAATTAAAATAACACGGTTCACTTTTTTTTCTTTTAGTACTAAATATCTTACATGTCTTCATGTAGTGATCACGTGTTTTTTTTTTACTGACATATAGCATTTACTGTTTTTGTAATCCAACTAAAAATGTAAATGAATTAAGATGAAGGTCAAATCTAGCTTTTAGTTTTTGTCTTCGCTGATTGGCTGAGACTGGTAAACAGGTTTTCTGTGTGGTTATGACTGATGTCTGCTCTTCGTATCCGCAGGTCCCATGTTTTCTCATCTCGCAAGTCAGGAAAATGAACGAAGCCGCCATGGGCAAAAAAACACCGACTTCAGAGAAGAGCAAGCGCAGACTACTGAAGAGATGGAACACAGAGAAGGAGCGCGAGCGCAGCGAAGTGAGTGAAATAAACTGATACAGCAGCTCAAGGGGCTTCATAGATCAGACAAATGTCAAACTAAACTAATCTAAAAAATAGTTTTAAAATAAGAATGAGTTTACTTACATTCAATGTGACCGTTAAAAGTTTATTTAAAGTTATTTAGTTAAAAGTTTTTCCTCTATGCAATGTTGCAGGATTTTAGCTCGATTTTTATTTTTATCTCAAACCGTTTGCATCACCCCTCGATCGTCTTGCTGTCTGTCCTCTGAATACACTGAGAAAAAACCCGCTCTCGAAAGACAACACAGAGGCTAACATACCGAAACAAACACTATGGGTACAGGATGTTCATCACAACAAAAACAAACTTCGGCCAAACAATCGGCAAGATTGGTTCTTGCCGATTGGTTGGCCGTAATTTGTTTGCGATCGTTAAACCCCACCTCTTCTTGCCGATTGGTTGGCTGAAATTTGTTTTTGTTTGGTGTATGTCCTGTACCTGTAGTGTTTTGCAAGATCGCAGTGTTTCTTAAGGCTTAACACCATCGACCTAATATGAGAAAGGGTTTTATTGGGTGGGTGTGCTAATGCACAGCTCCGTTCAAACTACATCTAAAAGTGAGTTTTGCATCCGGTGAGCCCTTAAACTGCGCCAGGCGCTTTGAAAGAAAAACTACGCCAAGATTTGTTGCTAAGTTTGTTCAAGGCTTTTTAAGTAAAATGTTATTTTTTTAATATAAAAATCGAATTAGGTTTCATTTAGATAGTTTTAAACACTATTTGCTTAACTTAAGTTATCGTGTGTTTGATGAGAAATAACATCCTAGAGTTGTGCTAGAATTAGTGTGTTTCCAAATATAACTGATATGACACTGTTTTCGTCACTATAGAGATGCATTTACATAGAATGGTGAACATAATTGGCTGATTTTTTAAATGTGGACAATTATATTTGCATTAAGTAGCCTAACCTTACCCAGTTTGAGCTCGTTTATAAGTTATAGTTACATTTAAAAAACGAGCCTACAATTACAGCTTTTCTTTAGTGAATGTAAAGATCCCTGATTGATGAAGCTGTGACTAAAGTAGTGTGGGTAAGGTGAAGTGTACTAAAAACAGACATTTTCACGGTTATTTGGAATATAAACACGACTTACGCGAGTGTTGTTGGGTAGAGTGTGTGTGTGCTGTTACCGGTCTTTACAGAGCGTTCCTTCTTCAGGTAATGTCCTAAATTATCGGTGAAAATCACTTTAAGATGTTCACTGAGGAAATATCCTTCTCGTTTCGTCCTGTTAACGGTTTTAAGGCGGCGTGTAATTTGATTCAGCGTTTCCATGGCGACGCATTGCTCGACTGTTGAGGTGATTACTGAAACTAGTTAATTTTATAAAATAAAACCCGTGTGCGTTTTCTTCAGGTCACCGACCTTCGCGACGGCGTCATCAGAGTTCACGCGCCGCTCCACGCCAGGGTTTCCATGGCGATTCAGCTGAACCCAGAGACGAAGGCCAGAGACATAATGGCGCGCTTCGACATCGAGAACGGGTGAGTGAACGAACTAACGAACGAACGGCCACGTGACTGAACCGATGTTAACCGATGAATGTCGATTCCAGGCGCGGGCCACGCAGCGCCAGCCGAAGACAGAGACAGTATCTGTTCGAGGTCGGAGGAAACATCGGTGAGTTCAGCATTATTAATAATAATAATTACTGATATACATCGGGCAAAACCAAAAATTATTCACTCACCACAATGTATTATTGCTATTTGTAAGAAAAAAAGTAATTGACATAAAAAGTCAAAAATAAAATAAATATTAATCTAATATGTATATAATTTAAACTTTTAAAGTCATAGTTTCAAATTTCTCTCATAATTTTGCCCTTTCACCTCATAATTATTACATTTAAAGTTACTTACACAAATTGATTTGAGATGGATATGGTATGAATATGATTAAACGGAGGTGTGTATTTTGTGTAGGCGAGCACTGCCTGGATCCAGACGCACATTTACTGGACGTTTACCGCGCTAACCCTCACTGTGAATGGGTGCTGAAGTCTCGAACCACCTGAAGACGTATGTTTACTGCAGATGAACCCGGACAACATCAGCTGCTCTGAGGCTCTCGCTCGGAGGTCAGAGGTCAAACACCCGCCGCTGCGGTTCAATGCTGGTCGTTGAGTTTGTTTGGTGCCAAAACTGTGTGACCCTCCGATCAGACGCCCTTGTCAGGACGCATGCTTCCTTGCTTTATACCACTAGAGCATGTACATAATATTTATAGCACTAATTTATCCCGCTGTATCATAACCGTTTTGTATTGTTTATATACGCTGCATGTTTGTGATGAAGCCATGTGAACTTAAACACTACGAACCCTCGCTGAACCTGTGGAGAACTCCAGCACATATTTCACCCTCGGATCAGACGCAGACGCGTGAAGATTATAGAGTAGATTCTGACATGATTTCCATGAAAACATTTTTTGCCCCAAAATGTCATTATTACTGAAATGGGGATTTGTTTTGTTTGTTTTTCCTTTCATTTCATTGTAAAAATGACTATTACAGAATTAAGAATCTAATGAGAATCATCATTAACAATATGGAACATAAAACATGCTGATTTATTTTATTTATATATATATATATATATATATACACACACACACACACATATAAATATTAGTGCTGTTAAATGATTAATTGCTTCCAAAATAGTTTTTGTTTACATGTGTGCATATTTATTATGTATATATAAATACACATGCATGTATATATTTATGAAAAATGTTGTTTTATATATTAAATATTTATTTGTAATATAAATTCTATGAATATAAATATATACATGTAAATATTTTCAAAACATATATTGTTTGTATGTGTATTTATATATATATATACAGTACACACACAATGTAAATAAAAACTTTTACTTTTTGTAAAACTTACTTTTTGACTTATTCAACAGCACTAATAATAAATTATGATTATCTGCATCCAAAATAATTACATTTTTATCATATATATATATGTATATATATATATATGGGACGTCCTAAAAAGTCTTCATTTACTAGAAGCTAATTTTAATTAATGTAGCCTCTGTGTTTGGGTGTGAAATCTGAGCTGGATGTGTTCTTCAGCACGGGTCAATATTACCTCTAATTAACGCCAACATCATCAAACACTAACCGGATTAATGAAGGACTCGAGTGAGAATCCAGAGACAAATCCTCACGAGAGAAGACAGAAGATCATTCAGAAGCCAAACGACCTTTGAACTTTCACTGGATGATGTTCTGAGTGTCTGCCAGTGTCGCCTCATCCTCGTTCTCTTTGATGCTCTGAATTTCATTTTTTTTTTACTCTAAAAGCTATTTTTTGTATGATGTACTAGAACGTTCACCTGTTAATTATGATTTTTAATAGTTTTTTATATATACTGTGTTTTTGCTGTTGTCAGCTGGATTTGTGTTGTTGTTGATCAGTTATCTTCCTCATGATGAATGTGTTGCTGTTTTATCAAGCAGTTATTTAAAGCCATCAGAACATAACTCTGTAGCTTAGTTTCATCAAAACCCGAACGAGTCGGCCAAACCTCTTCATAACGTGAAGTCTTTGAGTATTATGATGAACATGTAGCCATATCAATGACTTCATATCCTGAGAATGTACTGCTAAACTATGACTAGTCATGTAACAGTGGGTGAAGCAACAGGTCATTATGAAGCTAACTCCATTAAAACACATGAAACCACCTGCTCTGTGTGTGTGTGTGTCTCGGGATCAGGGCTCTGGAATGTTCTGCTATCTGTCTGATAGCGAAGGAATGTTGACGAGTTAGAAATTTCTTCACCAGTAAAACAAGCGAAAGGCCGGATTAAGAAAGAAGCAGTGTTTTATTAACCAGCAGGGTTTCTGCAGGATGTATGAAGACACTTAAGAACAGAAAGGTTAAAGTCAGTATCTCTATGTAATGTTTTATCAGCGACACAAATCTCCATTTCACAAAAACACTAGAAAATGACTTTTACACACTGTTCTTCACTCATTTTCGGTGCAAACATAGGAAGGTGATGATTTACTTGGAAGCGAAATGGCGTGAGAGGAGAAGTATTGCCTTCTGAAAATCTGATATTCGGTTCCTTTAACTCTACTGGTTTAATAATGAAGTTTATTTTTACTGTAAAAATGACTAAAAATTAGCCTAATGAGAATCATGAGCAAAAATATTGTTCAATAATTGATATTAATATTGAGTAAGTAAAATTCCAATTTATTACAATATTTATTTTGGTTTACTGATATAAAAAAATCTTTACAGGAATTTAAATCTTTGTTTAAATCTCATTAAAAAATGTGACGATACTAAAAAAAAGTCTTAAAAACAATCTAGTTTACTGATATTTACTTTGCTGTTGATTAAAAAAAGTACAAAAACCTGGTAATAAGACATTTTCCTCACAGTATTGATATTTTTCTGGATTTAAGCATGAACTCATTCTATTCTCTCAGACTTCATGTCTTCATTTCACATCTCCAGTAAATCTTAAATGACAGACTTTTTTAGCACATGGATCAGTAATTTAAGACTTTCTGCTCTGAATGAACACTATTTAAGGTCTTAGTTTGTGGAAGGGTGAATGTAGACCCTGCAGAAACCCTGAAATCTAAACTCATTATTAGAGACCTCTTCAGTAGAGACGGACGGAGCTGTGGTGTGTTCAGGCAGCGTTCTCCGGGCAGGAGTGAGGGAAGACGTGTGTGTGAGCGAAGGCCGAGCTGAAGTCCAGAACATCGCTGACATGACCCTTAGAGACCCGCAGGTTCCTCATGCAGCCGCGGAACGGCTCTCTGGAGCTCAGACAGTTCTGCTTCACGTCCGCTGCGAGACAACAGAGAAACACCATCAGATCCAGCACAGACTGACCCACCCGCATCACATCAGCGCTCTGAGACTCCGTACCTGGGTATCCGCCCACGTAGATGGGGTTCTTAGTCTCGGCAGAGGTGGAGGATGAGTACGGGTTCTCAGCGGTCACCGTCACACCGTCCACGCTCAGACTCAAGCTGTGCTTCTGCTTCTTGGCCACCAGAGTCCGCCAGCGGCCGTCACACATGGACACCGAGCTCCTGCTGCTCGCCGAGATCCGGCCCGCACCGTTATTCACGTTAAACACCACCTGAGATGAGACAAAACACCATCAGCTAACGCCAGAGAGACACTGGAGACCAGCCATGATGAACACAAACACAGAAAGGAAGTAGATGTGTGACTGGACCAGAGAGATTCTTAACTGAACTTTAGTTAAACAAATTAGATAAAAATTAAATAAATAAAAATAAAGAACATTATAGACATTTTATTTCAACTATTTGTCTAATTTTTTTTTATTGACAAGTTGACATATTACAATTAGTAAAAAACTAAATAATATTTAGACAAATTTCATCAAGAACTTAAATTAAAACTAGTTAATAAAATTAATAAATACCATGTAGACGAACTGCATAAAATAACAAAGCATAACTAATAAATCAAATTTAAATATTATGTAAACAAACTGCATTAAATAAATGAACTGCATAAAACAACTAAATAAACTAAACCTGGTAAATAAAAAATAATAAATATTATATAGACACATTACACAATAATTAAAATCCATGAAATAATTAAAACTAAATAATCTAAACCTAGTAAATAAAGATAATAAAAAAACACTATATAGAAAAATTACATAATAATTAAATGTATAAAATAATTAAAACTAAATCAATTAAAACCAATAAATAAAAATAAATAATACACAGACAAAAATACATACAAATTTTAATGCATAAAATAACTAAAACTAAACCAACTAAACCTGATAAATATTATACAGACGGATTACATAAAATTTAAATGCATAAAAAAACACACCTAATAATAAAATAAACCTAATAAATACTATATAGATTGCATAAAATAATAAAAAATACTAAATAAACAAATTGCATAAAAAACAAAAGGTATAAATAAATAAACTGCATAAAATAAACTAAAAAAATAAATAAATACTGTATAGACAAAACTGTATAAAATAAATAAAAATTAATAAATAGAAATTAAATAAAACATAGACAAACTGCATAAAAACTAAACGAATAAAATGATTAAAAGTAAAAAGTAATGAAATTCTGTATAGATAAAAAGAGACACTGTGACTATATTGATAACAGAATATATATATAAACCTGTCCGTTGAGCAGCTCCAGGCCGATGGCGTCCACTTTAGTGCTGCTGATTCCTAACAAAACCCCGTCCGGTGCCGTGGAGCGGAAGTCCAGACTGACCGTGAGGTCCGAGCCCACGTTATAGCCCTCTTTGACTGCGGAGAGAGCGAGAGGTCAGCTGTGTTCTGAGCGCTCATCATTCGTCAGTGTTAGAGTCAGACTCACTGAAAGCAGCGTATCCGCTTCCGCTGAAGAAAGAGCCGTCCTGAACCCGAGTGAAGCAGGACCCAGTCGAGAGAGACGAGAGAGGAGCGCTCAGGTTCATCTGGACACCGCTGAGCGTCACGTCCTGAACACACGCCGCCAGACTGTGTGTGACCTGAACAACAACACACTCACATTTATATTGTATTTTATACATATATAGTTTTACTTAACTCTATTATTTGTCTATTGTTTCCTTTTTACTTCTTATTTAATTTAAAAACAATTGTGTGGATAATATTAT
>JAUMHP010000038.1:3013870-3033368 GCA_032361065.1 Enteromius trimaculatus | reverse complement strand
CGCCCCTCTCCTGCAGTCTGCCCCGCCCACCGGAGAACCAGCACAAACTTTTCTAGCAAGCGTGTGTTAGTTTGAGGCTGGGGTTTGGGCTCGGCTTGTGTTTCTGGTCTAGTTCTAGGTTTAAGGGATGATCTGGAGATGTTTGCTAGAAAAGTCTGTCCCAGCCCCTGCAGCACTGGACACTTGGAAACGATCCCTCTACTTGAAGTGGCTAACTGCCTGTTTCCTGCATAGACATGTCGGCTTTTTCTTTTAAACCTTTTTTATACTTCATTTGACTTGACATTTTTTTTAGTTGTGTGATATTTTCCTTTAATTTATTCCTTTGTGAGACAGAATCTGTCCGTGAATAACACACACACACACACAGGCGTGCGTCTTCAGCCTTACGTTTGCGTTTCGCTCTTCTCTACCTCTCATCTTCCTCTCTCTCTGTTCCCCCGAACCCTCTGGACTTTGTGTATCGTGTTTCTTAAACAGTAATTATGGCCAATAAAGTTGGCAGCATTCATTCAGTGGTGAATGTTGTTGGACTTTTTTGATTGTAATCATTAAACGCAGCATTTTGTTTCACTATCACTCGAGTCGCTTGCTCTGATTCACACAGATATCAAAGATGTGTTCCTAATGAGAACGTACTTTCAGATCGTTTTTCTCCTCGTTAATATATTTAGATAAAAAGAATATGTATGCTTCTCGTGGATAATTTAATATTTGTAAAATGTATAAGATTTGTTTTTTATATAGATGCATAGAAATGATGCTTAATGTAACAATTTATAAATATGTATTAACTTTCATTACAGTGATAAAATATACAGCAAGTTGATTTCCTTAAATATAGGAAATGAAAACCTTTTAAACCTTTATAACAACAATATTAGTAGAACTAAATGAAAACTGAACTCAAATAATATGATTTATAATATTGTTAACTTAAAGACATTCTCAATATTTCAAAGTAAAAAGAAACATTTGAAAATTCTTTTAAAAATAATAATAAAAATGCCAAAAAAAGAGTAAAATTACTAACTGGAAATATAAAACTAAAAACTAATATATTAATAAAAGTACAATATCATGTAAGATTTGATAAATATATAAATTTTTCATGACATTGATGTAATGATGAGGTGCTCAGCGTTTCTCTGCTTCAGTTAAAGATGAAACTAAAACTGTAACAAAAGATTTTAATACAAATGAAGAAAACAACACTACAGTGAGAAAAATTATTTAGAATATTGTCAACTAAAAACATTTTCAGCTATATTTCTCAAGTGATTTCTTAAATACAAACTAAAACTAAATACATCTTTTTTAAAAGAATAACAAAAATGGCAAAAACGACAAAATTGCAACAAAAAAACATTAAAATCTAAAATATCAAATTATTAATAAACTACAATATCATATAAAAAGCTGAGGTCAGATTTATATAAACTCATCCACCTCAGAAGAAATTCAGATATGAAGTATTTTTATTCAGAAATCCATTTTAAATATTTCATGTATTTCTTTTATTTTCTTTTTCTTGTGAATATCATTTAAACCCGTCCTGTTAGTCCCTTGAGCTAACAGAAGACGCTTTCTGAATGACATCATCCGTCTGATAACATCCAGAAATTAAAAAGATGCTTCAAATCTGTATTTACACTGAATTAAGCGGACGCATATTTCAGTCCTGTGATTCAGAAACACACACAAGATGAATGATCTGAACAAGACTCATATTGTGATGCTGATAAAGAGCAGACAGGATGATGTGATTAAAAACCAATGACAGGCGAGATTAAAGATGAAGACGAAGCTTTTTACTGAAAGAACAAGTCATTTTCAGTCTGTATGTGTTATAGAGTTCAGGGTTATCATTCTCAAAATAAGAGAATAACGTCAAAAAAACATGGCGGCTACGTTTTTTTACATTTTTTTTATTTTGAGTTGATTTCCTTAAATATTTACAGTTTTACTTTTAAAGTAAAATGAATAAAAACTACACACACACACACACACAAACCTAAACTAAAAATAAAATTGAAACAAACACAACATACTAAAAAAAGTTAGTTGATTTCCTTGAATATCTACAGCTGAATTTAAAATAGAATTAATAAAAAATGTATATATATACACACACACACACACACATATATATTTAAAAACTAAATTACTAATTGAAAAGTATATATATTGTAATTAAATTGAAACATTGTAAACTAATACAAACATAATTGAAAGTAATTAAATATAATTATTTTAGATTTCCTTAAAAATAAAGGTATGTATGTTTAGTATGTAATAAATATAAACATATAATATAAATATATCATAAATATCTGTGTTTATATATATATATGTACAGTATTTTTAACAACTAAAAAAGCTAATAAAACTCCACAAAAACACTAATTTACTAACACTACATATAGAATATATAAACTATTGTAAACATAACATACATAAAAGAGCTGAAACTAAATCTGAAAGAAAAATATATAAACTATAATCCAATGATCTAGATTAAAAATGAGAAAAGCACCACAGTGATTGAAAGCAGGAGTTTAGTACACTAGTTAGTGTTTGAGCGTTCTGCGAGTGTTTCTGGGTCTGGATGCGCGGCAGAAGAATGCGGCTCTGTCGAGCGAAGCAGAACGTGTTGCGCAGCATCAGCAGGACGAGGACAGCGTGGGTCAGCAGAAGCTAAAGCTTCTCTTTGTGCTGAGGATCTCGCGAGATCTGCTCGCCCGCCGCACGCCGTATATATTGACCCGTCCAACTTTTGCTCTCACACTTTGGGGCGTGTGGGTGAGTTTGGACACAATCCAGTGGAAATGTCGCAGTATTCTGGAAAGGTAAGAGAGAGACTGGTCAGCAGAAACCACCAGGCCCTGATCTCTGACCTCCTTCAGGCCCCTTCACGCTCGCACTACTGTTTGACTGGGTTATACATTTATTTTCATATACATATATCTTGATTTTGATTTTTTTTTTTTTTGTCAGTTTTTGTTGTTTTTAAATGTTTAGATAGCTTTTACTATTTTTTACTTAGAATTAGTTTATTTTTTTATTTCGTTTTTTGAAATCTAAATAATAAAAAAAAAACACCTTTTATTTAACATTAATGAATGGTTTTAGTTAAAAAGAGTTTCTCGTTTATTATATTTATATAATATGTTTGTCACTATTACTAGTTTTTTTTTTAGTCTATGTAGTGTTTATTCATATTTGTTTATTAGTTGTGGTTTTCTTTTTTATTTTGTATACATATATTTATTTTATTTTAAATAAGCTTTAGTTTACAATAAATCTCTTGAAGAATTTCTGTAATAATTTTTATCTAACATCTAAAGTTTGACATATTTTTGTTTTAATCATTTTTATTTGTTATTTCAAATGTAACGAAAAGGTTTTAATCGAGTATTTTTACTATTTTATTTTTTTAATCTAGTACTGTAGAGTCAACAGTAAAAAGCTTGGCCTGGAGAGTTTTCTCTCGAGTAACAGTTTTTTGCTGTTATTCTCAGACCGTAGCCTCTAGTGACCTCTGACCTGTGCTCCTCAGATCGTGTTTTACGAGGGCCGCTGCTTCACCGGCCGGAGACTGGAGGTTTATGGAGACTGTGATAACTTCCAGGACCGTGGCTTCATGAACCGGGTGAACTCCATCCGTGTGGAGAGCGGGGCCTGGATCTGCTTCGATCACCCAGACTTCAAGGGTCAGCAGTACATCCTGGAGCGCGGAGAGTACCCAGAGTTCCAGCGCTGGAACTCTCACAACGATCACATGGGCTCCTGCAGACCAATCAGGATGGTGAGAACAACCCTCCTCACGCTCTCTTCTTTTCTCATGCTATATCTGCTACAGAAACGTAGATGTGTGTGTGTGTGTATTATTTAGATATATATGTAGATAACTCTGGTTTTGACCATTTTCAACATTTTTATTATGTTCTTGTGTTTTTCTTGTGTTATTTTTTTAACTTAATCAAAATAACTCGACTGCAGTTTGATGGAGATTAATTGAAATGCACAAAATAATAATAAACAAGATTTTTGATAATTGTTAAAAACTGAGGTTTTGCAAATGAGCTCTTCATATATTATATATTTATTTAGTTTTTAAAACCTTTGTACCAAAATTTCAGGGTTATTTTATATTTTTGTAAATATTTTTAATCAGCTTGATATGTATTTTTAGCTGTTCCATTTTCATTTTCATTCATTGAAGGTTTTAGCTAGTAATATTGCTGTCTTTGTTTTATCATGTCTATTTTTAAGAATTTTCATTTCAATTTTAGTTAAGAATTTAGTAATTTTGCTGTGTTTGTCATTTTAGCATTTTCTTCCACATCTGTTTTTTATTTATAATTGTTTAAATTATTTTTACTTTAGTTATTTTGGTTTTAATTTTAGTTCTTAATTAAACGTAACCGAAATTCAAACTTTGGCAAAAAGACGACAAAAAACTATTTTTAAATTTTATTTTAGATCATGATGTGTTAGGCCTATATTACTCATGATGTAGCCTAAACTTCATTCATAAGCGATGAAGGGCTTCGGTGCAGTAAACACAGGTCATGTGACCATGTTTTCTGGTGTTCTTCAGCACGGAGAGCACTACCGCATGCAGCTGTTCGAGGGCTGTAACTACACCGGTCAGTGCATGGATCTGTGTGACGACTGCCCCTTCCTCCAGAGCCGAGGATTCAACACCAACTGTGTCAACTCTATCAGAGTGTTCGGAGACGGAGCGTGAGTGCCTCACACACACACACACACACACTAACCACTGATTGACTCTCATCACACACACACACACACACACACACACACACTGAGAGCCAGGGATTCCACACCAACTGTGTCAACTCTATCAGAAATCATCAGGATATTAAGTAAAGATCACGTTCCATGAAGATATTTAGTATATTTTCTACTCTAAATATAACAAAACTTCATTTCTGATTAGTAATATTCATATAGGAACTTCATTTCAACAACTTCAAAGATGATTTTCTCAATATTCAGATGTTTCTGCTCCTCAGATCTAGATTGTCAGACTGATATTGTCCTCTCCTAACAAACCAGACATCAGTGAGAGAGATTTCTTCAGCTTTCAGATGCTATATGAGCCTCACTCTCTCTGGTTTGGTGATGTGTGATGTATTTGTATGGTGTGTGATCTTCAGGTGGGTGATGTATGAGGAGCCTAACTTCCGCGGCCGTATGTACATCGTTGAAAGAGGTAATTACTGCAGTCACAACGAGTGGCAGGCGCAGAACCCCAACATCCAGTCCATCCGCAGGATCGTCAACTACTTCTAAACCCTCCATCCTCCATCCTTTCTCTCTCAATATGTAAAATAAACTCTCAAAACCACAGCCAAGATGGTATTTTATCACACAAGAGTCTCCGTGTCTGACTTCATCACATCAACATCCTGCAGGGTTTTCACCAAACTAATGCTTTTATTCATTAGCGATGCATTAAACTGAACAAAAGTGTCACAAAAGATTTCTATTTCAAATAAATGATGTTCTTCTGAACTCTTCTGAAATCTCAGAATCCTGAAAAATTAAATATATCACAATTTCCACAAAAATATTGAGCAGCACGACTGTGTTCAGCACTGATAATAACCAGAAATGCAGTGAATCAGTATATGATGATGATTTCTGAAGATCATGTGACACTGAAGACTGGAGGAATGATGCTGAACATCACAGAAACACACTTTAACACAGATTCACACGCAACACATTATTATAACTATGAATTTTATTTTTTTATTATTTGTGATCAAATAAATTGTTCTTGGTTTAAAAAACTAGACTAATTAAAAAAAAAAACATGATTTTTGAGCAGTGGTAAAAACAGAGTTATCCACCTATATATACACACTACCGTTCAAGTTGTTAAGGATGTTTCTTCTGCTCGTCAAGCCTGCATTTATTAGATTAAAAATCCAGAAAAAACTGTAATATTGTGAAATATTATTTCAATTTAAAATAAGTGTTTTCTGTGTGAATACATTGTCAAATGTAATTTATTCCTGTGATGCAGCGCATCATTACTCCAGTCTTTCAGAAATCATTCTCATATGCTGATTTATTATAGAATTATTATTATTATACAATCAGTGTTGGAAACAGTTGTGCAGACAAATATATTTTGTTGGACCCTGTTTTTCCTTTTAGGATTCATTAATGAATAACAAGTAAAAAACAACATCTTTTTTTACCAAATATAAAACATTTCTAAAATCTAAATCTATGCGATGACTCTTTTGTTCATTTAATAGATCTTTTGTTAATAAAAGTAATAATATAATATTTCACAATATTACAGATTTTTCTGGATTTTTAATCTAATAAATGCAGGCTTGATGAGCAGAAGAAACATCTTTAAAAACCATTAAATATCTTACTGACCCCAAACTTTTCAACGGTAGTGTATATATATATAAATGAAAACTACAAAGAAACTACTACTTCAACACACTTTTCAGATTACTTAATTTATCAAATAATTGCTTTTCTTATTCACAACCTTAATATTGTAATGAAGTGTAGTGAGAATATAAAGCATCACAAACACTCAAGCGTTCAGGAGCGAGTCTTTATTACGTGCTCAACAAACATCTCAAGTTGAACATCATGAACCAAAACAAAAGAATCAGAGTCGAACTGAAAGAAATGAAAGCGCTTCAACTGAACCGATCATGAGTTAGTGTCAATCAGCTTCAAAACAAATAAACTTCCCTTCCGCGCATCTTTGACATACGTCACGAATAAAACTATTCCTCAGATTATAAACGAATATTCCTATCATTATCACTGTAGAAGTCTGAGGTTGGCGCAGATTTATCCGGAGGACGAGCTCTGCTTCTCCAGACTGGATCTGAGCCGCTCCATCAGCTCCTTCTCCTCGTCCAGAGTCAGGTCCAGATAATCTTCTTCATGTCTGGGAATGTCCTCCAGAACCTCGTTCACCAGCTCCTCGTCCAGACGACTCGAGCCGGACGCTGCACACACACACACACACACACACACACATCTCAAACATTATTATTAAACATATTATTAGATAAGAACTGACAAAAATAAATACTACAAATAATTGTTCATAAATCTTAATTATAAATAAATGACATACATTTTTAAGCATTTTTGCAGCATTAAATATAACTTATTACTCATGTATTATCATTTGGGGATAGTTATTTCTGCATATTAATTAATATGTTTATTACTAACAAATAATAGCATTGCATAAATCGGTGTAGGTGTAGTGTATTTTTATTCATTATTTTCTTTATTATTGTTTATCTAATGTTTACATTTTTTGTAATCATCTTTTTCATCATGCTATCATGTTTTGACTGTGTTTTATTGTGTTAGTTGTTGTTAGCTAGTTCAGTAAGTGGCCTGAGGTCTGACCGGTGGAGTCGGAGGTGCTGGGCTCCTCGGAGGAGGAGGATGGAGGTGATGGAGACAGGAGCTCCGGAGGAACCACACCCTGGTTATCCAGCAGCATCTGAGTGGCCTGAGCCAGGTCATCTCCCATGATCCTCAGCGCCGAGTCAGCCATGTCCATCTGAAAGCCCAGCGCCACCAGCTGCTCAAACAAACACAATCATCAGCATCATGTGGATCTCACCGCTGGATTTATGAACACACACACACACACACACACCTGATCCAGGTTAGTTGGATGAGCTTCAGCAGCGTCCAGCAGAGCCTGCAGAACATCAACACAAACACCATTCAACACTGACATGTTAGTTACTATCTGTGTGTGTGAGCGTACATGTGAGTAATGGAATGCATATTTGTGTGTGTAGGAATACATCTTATTTTATGTGAATCCTAGGTGTCTTTTCGAGACATTATCATAGTTGTTATGAATATCTTGAAGCACGTCTGACCCCATAGGCCTTGTCCACATCTCCTCTGGACTGATGGAGGGCTCTGGCGGCGTCTCTGTTACTGAAACCCAGCTCCACCAGCGTGTTGATGCCCTGCAGACGGCGTCTTCTCTTCTCCCGCTCTCGTTCCTTCAGCTCCTTCTTCTCCTGATGAGAGATCAGCTTGTGTTTAACTCACGAGAGGAAAGACTGTGCAGTTTCATGAATGTGTTTGTTCTGCAGCACCTGCTTCCTCTGAGAGATGAGCCTCTCGGCCTCCACCACGTCTCCTCGACAGGCTCTCAGACCCAGACGAGCCTCCTGCTCAGAGATACCCAGAACCATTAGCTGCTCCATCTTCCCAGGGTCCAGACGCACCTGATCGTACAGCTCTTTCACCTGACCAACACAGACCAGTCATACTTCAGAAGAACCTAGAAGAGTCAAACTCTAAAGAGAATCAAACGAGTCGTGCTCTAGAAGAATCAGATGAGTCAAACTCAAGAAGAATCAAATGTTTCAAACTCTAGAAGAATCTAACGAGTCATATCTAGAAAAATCTAACCAGTCAAACTCTAAGAGAATCAGACGAATCAAAACTCGAGAAGAACTAGATGAGTCATACTATAGAAAAATCAAACAAGTCAATCTCTAGAAGAATTAAAGGAGTCATGCTCTAGAAGAATCAAACCAGACAAACTCTAAGAGAATCAGACGAGTCAAACCTGAGAAGAATCAAAGGAGTCATACTCTAGAATAATCTAACGAGTCATATCTAGAAAAATCAAACCAGTCATACTCTAAGAAAATCGGACGAATCAAACTCTAGAAGAATTAAACGAGTCATGCTCTAGAAGAATCAAACGAGTCGTATCTAAAAAAAATCATACTCTATAAAGATTCAAACGAGTCGTGCTCTAAGGGAATGAAATGAATCATATTAAGAAGCATCAAAGGAGGCATATGTGGAAAAGGCAAATGAGTAATTTTCGCAAATCAAATGAAGCACATCTAGAAGAATCAAACTAGTCACATTCTATAAGAATTCAACAAGCCATATTAAACAAAGAATCAAACTTCGGATTAAAAAAAAAAAAAGAATTGTTTTTTTATAAATATTATTATAAGTTGTACTATATAAATACGAAGTGACGTATACTATAAAAATGAAAGCCATATTCTAAGTCATATTTTATACTTCTGAAGCGTTTTATTGTTTACGTGATATGTGTTTCCGTTTACTTTCTTCAGCAGTAAACTGTAACTCTGCCTGTAAGAGCCTAATATGAACCATTAAACACATTTAAAATCATGCAGAAAACCAATCTGCAGTACTAGCAGTGAAGGCTCTTCTGAAACGTGTTGTGTTTGTAATAGATAGAGATGAATGAAGAATGTAAGCGTTTACGTTTCTGAGCTTGTTTAATGCTTGGTCCTTGTTGCCTTCGTGGTAGGCCAGCAGACTCTGGAGCAGATAGAGCCTCAGAAACAGCACGTCCTCTCCTCCGGTGTGACCCTGAGAAACAAGTGACTGTTAACACGTGTGTGTGTGTGTGTGTGTGAAGCTGAAGGTGTTTCTCAGACCTTGATCTGCTGCAGACGGCTCTGCTGCTCTCCGTAGCATCTCTTGAAGCAGTCCTCGGCCCGCTCCAGACGCTGTCTGGCGTCGTACAGACACTCGAGCTGCTGCAGAGCCTGATAACACCAGACCACATCCAGCTGCAGAACAGCGTAGTTATCCACCGTCTTCAGCAGCGCCGAGTTACACTTACTGCTCCAAACACACATAACAGACATCAGGGGATGTCTCTGACCAATCAAACACTCACACTCTACAAGCAAAGGTGTCCCGTTTCATACGAATCAAACAAGTGCAGAGTAATCTATAAGATTGAATGAGTCACATTCGATAAGAATCAAAAAGAATCAAATGAGTCACATTCGATAAGAATCAAACAAGTCAATAAAACAAAGGCTTTCATTTATATTAGACTTAAATTAGTTTTATCAGAATCAATTGAGTTATATTCTACAAAATTCAAACAAGCCCCATTCTATAAGATTTAAATAATCCATAATGTTATAGGAATGAAATGAATCATGAATGAGTTAAAGGCATGTAGTTGAGTCATACCTGAACTGTTCGTCGGCCTGCGCCAGGTGAGAGAGAGCAGCGCTGTGGTTCCTCTTCTTCATCAGCGCTCGACCTTTCTCGTGGAAACCCATGGCCAGGATCAGAGCCTGATCAATACCAGACACCAGACATCACTGCCAGCAACACAAACTAATACTGCTCCGCTAAAACAATGCTTCAAGACAAAAAACATCACACAGGAGATACTGTGTGCACACTATGTCTGTGAGATTCACCTTCCTCTCGCTGTCAGGGATCTGCAGAGGGTTTCCTTTCTGATCAGCGATCTCTAAGAACGGCGTGGTGGATGGATCTTCACTCCCGTCTGATGGGCACAGAAAAGGAAATGATAATACGATATGTCCACATCAAAAGAAATTCACAAAAGTCCGCATTAAGACCGCATTAAATGTAAGTTAAGTGTGTATTTGAAGAATAAAATGTCAAAATGTGGTTGAAATAACGTTACAATGTTATTCAGTGTAACAAATGTGCTTTTTCTGACTTGTGCATAATAAAATATATAAAAGAATAAATAAGCATATGAAATTTAAATTCAAAATGTAAAAAAAATCAAAACTAATTAAATGAGCAAAATCTAGGATAGCGGCAAATTAAAAAATAAAAAAATGACAACTGATTAGTAATTCATCTTTTAATGTGTCGTAAATGTTTTTTTGTTGTAAATATGACTGACAAGATTGTAGTGTCTGTCATATTGAAGGCTGACCTCTCTCCGACAGGATCTGGAAGCCCTTCTGTGTTCTCTGCAGTCCTTCATCCTGCTGCCGCTTCTTCTCCTCTTCCTCCAGCATCTCAGTCTTCTCCTGCTCCGACGACACCACCAGCACCATGATCTTACTGTTGTTCTTCACGTTCTGTTCATCAAGCCTTTTCCCTGAAAGAGACAGCGATCACGTCACACCCCGCAGTAAATCATACAGCTTCAAATATAATCCTCAGTCATTCACCTGGAGACAGTAATTTTCCAGAAATCAGGTTAAAGTGTTGTAATCCATGCTCCTCACTGATCCTTTAAAGCAGAAACAAATCAAACGCAAAGGTCTGAAAAATTATTTCAATAAGAGACATGCATAGGACAATATTTATGTCACGGAATAAAAAAAAAAGTTATTTTTTAGCTTCTGCCATTCAATATAAAATGAACACTTTTCATCTCACAATCCTGCAATCCTGTTTTTTACTGTTTCTGCCAAGGAATAGAAATTAAAAAAAGGTAATGTTACAATTTATGAAGGTTATTTCAGATAAAAGAGATAAACTGTGCGATATAAACTCAGGACTGGGAGACAATTAACTAAATGTGTAGTATAAAATAAAATGTATAAATAAAAAAATAACAATGAGATAATTATTGAATTGTGAGAAAAATGTAAAAACTGCCTTACCGTTTCTTCAGCTCTTTCACGGTGATGTCCAGTTTGGCTTTCAAATGAACTTTCCTTTTCTTATTCTTAACCAAAATATAAAAATGAACAACAAACACGAGTCAGATCCCAGAATGCTGCGTGTGAAGTATGTGAATGCGTCAGTACCTCTCCTTCTCTTCTGGGCAGGTGGAGCTCCAGCGAAGCCACGGACGTCTCTTTGAACTCTTTATTGCCTTCATCTTTTCTGCTGGTGTCTGCTCTGATGCTCTCCAGAGTCGAGATCACCTCCTCCAGAGAAAACTCAGTGATGGACACGTATTTCTGAGCCAGCTCCTGAGCAGATCAAGTCAAATAGACCCGTCTCAGTAATTAATTACAGTAACAATATCACTTTTTGCAGTAACTAATACGTTTCAGTGATAATATCACAAATTCGATGCCTCATCCCCTACTGATCCAACAATGCAATAATTCCGGGACATTATAAAACGCTTAATGTGGCTTAAAGCACCTAAAACCGACGAGGGAAACCCAAATTTTTGTCAAAGCTTCCTTGTAATAATCTCTAACTACTGCCAAAAGAACGAGCCCATATTCGACAGATAAAGTGAATAATATAACGTTAAGCGTTTTCTCCCCCATAGAAGTCCATTATAAGGAAACAGCTTAACGGACGCTACCTTAACAACAATCGAGAGAAACCAAACGTGTGTCAAAATTTATTTATAGTAAACACTTGCCACTGTCAAAAGAACAAGCTCCTATTCAACTTATAAAGTCAATCATACTACGTTAAGCTGTTTCCTTATAATGGTTATGAGGTGAACACTTATCATGGTATTATTAACTTTTTAAACTAAATAAGAGCTTGTTCTTGTGACAGTGGAAAGTCTTTATTATAAATCCAATTTGACAGAAGTTTGGTCTCTCTCGGTCGTTGTTAAAGTACATTAAGCCTTGTTAAGCTGTTTATAATGGACTTCTATGGGGGAGAAAACGCTTAACGTGATATTATTCACTTTATCTGTCGATTATGGGCTCGTTCTGTTGACTTGAGTTAGTGATTATTACAAGGAAGCTTTGACAGAAATTTGGGTTTTCCTCGTCAGCTTTTATGTGCGTAAGCCACGTTAAGCGTTTCAGAATGTCCCATAATTCTTCGGTTTATTAGAGCTAACTAGCATCAAGCTACACATGATGAGATTAATACAACACGTTTACTTAAACGTTGCTATTAATCATCTCTAAGTGTTTGTAATATCTTCTGACTATGATCCAATGACGAGGCAGATATACGCCACCCGCTCCGGGTTCCTGTATATGCGGTCTCACTCACCAGGATCTTCTGCTGGTCAGAGAAGCGCTCTGTCCACAGCTGGACCTTATCCTGCCTCAGCAGAGTGATCAGCACTGACTGCTTGTGCTTCTCCTCCATCTCTACAGACCTCTGGAGATCTTCTGAAGCTCGAGTCTGGAACCGAAAGCGAAAGCCATCCGCTCTCGAGTGGAAATCCCCTGAAAACCCGGAGCGTGCGATCATCACACGCTTCAAATCACACGCTTCATTATTACTTCTACATGTGTGTGTGTGTGTGTGTGTGTGTGTTGTTGTTGTTAATGTGAGTCTCCTGCTCTGTGAGTAAATATATTGATAAAAGTTAAGAACGTCTCACCGACGCTGCGCTGCGAACACGTGATGTTGTTATTGTTTTCTTCCTCATTCGCGGTCACTTCCGGTTGCACACGTGCATCATGTGATATTTTTCATTGATGTTTTTGTGCTTTTAGCACCTCACACTGGACTGGGGATGAAATGTTTGATGGATTACATATTTTATTTCTATATTATATATTTATAAAACAGGATGTGTTTTTTTTTTTTTTTTTTTTTTTACAGAAAATCTAGTCATGGTTTTGATTAGGTTTACTAGAAGGATAATAATTTTGATGCATGTATTATTCCAAAACATTTATTTTATTTTATTTTATATTAGTCTGGTCCACAATTTATTCTTTTTTTTATACACTTATTTTGTATGTTTCTGTATCTATGTTACAGATGGATTGTGCTTGCATTACATACACTGAAAAAGATGGTGTAAGATTTATCTAATTATTACGACTCAGAAATTACAAGTAAATGTGACAAATTACACATAAAACACATTATTAAACAAAATAATTTTATGACGTTAAAAAAGATTGAAACTGTATTTTCTTATAAAACACACTCCAAAAGAAAACTTTTTTTATTTACAACTTTAAAAAACATTTGTGCATCAAATATTGATCTGACAATCAGCGACTGTGCGAACTTGTAACCGATGTCTCAAGATTGATGTGTTTTAAATCAATGCGTATACTGTAAGAATATATGTATGATTTCAAGTAAGTAGATGAGTGTTTGTTTACAGTCTGCGTGAATATCAACCAGCATCATCAATAATCTATAAATATCTGCCTCATGATAGAAAGTCATTAGAAACAGCTGCTGTTTTGTTTTCAGCTGGTTTTGGTCACTACAGAATACTGCTGGTGGAAAAAACTAAACAAAGGAATGTTTGACTAAAGGTTATGTAAATGTTAGGATAAAACATTCTTAAAGTAAGATTTACTAAACGTTACTACAACCTTATTAATATTTGATTACACACATTCTAGGGCTTCCTTATGATGTTATTTGTATTTGATAAACATTCGCATAATGTTAAGAAAACTTCCTTAAAGTTATTATTTAGGATCGTTCTTCTAACATTATTAATATTTAATAAACATTCCCATAAAGCTGAGAGGAAATGTTCTTGTAAGGATAATTTCAGAAAGTCTTAATGGTGTCATTGGCGTTTTTTGTAACCTCTAATCACGACAACCTTTAAAACCTTTAAAAAAATATTTTTTAAGAAAAATTTCAACCTAAATGTGTTTCTTGGGTATTCCATGATTTTTGTCAAAAATATGCACATTTAGAAGAACATTACCTAAATGTTACCTAAATGCTAGGACAAAACATTTTGAAAGTAAAGTGTATGGGACGTTCGTATAACCTTATAGAACATTGTAAAAACGTTTTTGTAACCTTTAAATAACGTTCTGGACGTTTTAATGTTATAGGAACATTTCGAAACATTGTTCCTAAAACGTTTTGACAACTTTTGATACGTGGCTATTACATGGTTTTTGTTTGAATGTTCTGAAACAACCAGTAACATTTATAAACAATAAACGAATGCGTTTCATGAGCGACGCATAAATACTGTTTTTAAGCCATGTTTGAAGAACATTATTAAACAGCCGATAAGTTTGAATAAACATATACATGTTACTGGAGCAAGGTTTGTTCATAGCCAACACAGTCTCACGACCAATTTGTACGAGGTGCCAGTTTTGTGCTAATTGGTATTAATTGGTTCGACCTCACTCGTATGATTTTGTACGATTTGTCAAAAACGCCGTGATGGGTAGGTTTAGGGGCGGGGTTAGGTGTAGGTCATTCCTACAAATTCATACGAATTGGACGAAATCCGTGCACAAAGTGAGGTCGTACGAATTAGCCACCTCGTAAAATATGTAGGAATTGCAGTGAGATCAGGTTGTCATAACTTCAGGAGAATTTTCTGTATTCTTTGTAAAAGATGCACAGATAAACCTCAGCTGGCTTGGTCAGTTTTCTAGAGCGAGGCGTAGAGGCCCAGTCTCCTGGCCGTCTCTGATTTCTTCAGGCTCTTTCTCTGAGGGAAGGGGTAGTGTTTGGATCCTGCCGGTGTGGAGCGGTAACCCCCGAAGCTCAGCTGACGGGACAGAACCGCTGGAGCTGAGAACTTCCTGGAGTCCGAGTTCTTCAGGTGATGTTCTCCAGGGCTGGAGTCTGTCTCTGAGCTGGTTCTGGAGGCTTCTGCAGATGCAGCGCTGTTATTTCTGTGCTCGGTTCCTTTAATGCGCTGCAGGTCCAGATGTGAGCGCCACAGACCGCTCTCAGAGTCCATCACACGCTCGGACAGAGCATCTGGGGCTTTTCTTGAAGGAGAGTGTTTGATCTGACACACAGGAACCACCTCCACCAGATTTATGACTCTTATCCCTTCATGGTTTTGTGCTGTTGACGAACACAAGCTCTTTACAACATCACATGATTAAATAATACTTTAAATCATGACAACGCATTGTAAAAACCTATTTAACCACTTTTTGTACATAGATATTTTGGTTCTATACAAACTTTTTTTTTTTTAATTCATGAAGGAAAAAAAATTGTAATGTGATTTTGATGATCATTTCCATGGTAATTCAATGTCTGATTTTAAAATTTTGAGATGACTAGTTGTCACAGAGTCATTATCTCAGTTAGGATAAATAATATCCAATAAATCACAATAAACCACACTGAAAATTAGGACAAGAGCCAGCTACTGTTTATAATGAAGACTGAACTGAAGTTGAACTCAGGAGGAGAATATTTTGCATAAATATCAGGGTGAGGCAAGTTGTCACATGCTGCCTTTGTTGTATTTTATTAATTTTCTTAATTTTCTTCCAGAGGAATGGAAATTGTCCAGGGTAGTGGATTAGTGAAAATGCTTACTGTTTTTTATTTTATTTGTAGAATGGTTATTTTAGTATGAAAGAGATATTATAGTTTTTTATTATTATTTGTAATTAATTTATTTTCTATTTGCATTTTAATTTGAGTTACAATTTTAGCAATGATATATTTTTAATTACTTTAGTACATCGAGATAAACCAAAATTGCAACTAACTGTAAGAAAATACATTTAACTAAATTTTTAAATCATTTATTTTACTTTAGTTTGAAAATTTAAAGTAGCAAAAATAATTTATAATAACGTAATAATAACCCTGAGTTGAAAAATGTTAACATTTGCTATATACACAAATTGACACAAAACAAATTCAATGCATTAGTAAAACGTGTGACAGAACTTTTAAATACATAAGTGCAAATGATTTTAATGCAATAAATATTACTGTAACTACAAAACATGTAACTCACATTAGGATGCCTAATTAATGCAATTGCTATTGTTTTGAACATATGCAGTAATCAACATTTGAAGTGGATCAAAAAATTGGATCAAAGTTGTCCTATTGGTTTTAGGTTTTAGGAAAACTTTGATGAAAGGTTTTGATCCGCTTCAGATGTTGACTGCTGTACTTCTAATCCAAGCTAATAAAAGACAGTTTTGCTAATGATATTGTATTTCTGTTATCTAAACCTTTTTATTTTGTGTGAACTTTAGAGAAAACATTATAATTTTGCAAGCATTACAAGGAAACTCTACTTTCTTATTTTATAACATTTCTTAACATTAAAATGTTTGAGAAAAACATTCCATGAATGATTTTTTGGAAATCCCACATAATTCTGAGCAAACACTGAAAGACGCAGAACCTCGAGTGAGAACGCTTCACTTTCAAACCCAAACATTACTTCTTACCCTTCCTGAAGTGTATGAGCGCAGTCTGTCGTCTCTGTTTCTCTCTGATGGAGCTGTATTGCTCCTCTAAGAGCTGGATGTCCATCCTGACACTGCTCTGGTCCTCTTCTGCTGTCTCGATCTCTCTCCACACGTCTGCACACATCAGATACGAGCAACAGCACATCCTGATAACATCCACACAAATCTGCTTTTATTGCATTATAGTCATAAACACAGCTCGATCTGTCCATCTGAAGGCTCTCGGCTCATGTGTGCTTTGTGGGTATTGCCAGCAAGAGTTGCATCAAAATGCAAACAAAAGAAGGGCAACTCAAGGTGGTTCTCAAGACAAAGACAAGGAACACTCATGCAGTATATTTCTATATATATATATATATATATATATATATATATATGTTGTGCAGAGTCTAGCTAAAATAACTATAGAATAAAAAGTGAGAAAACAAAGACATTAGAAAAATGAAATAATGCAGTTAAACTCATTAATCAAGTAATTCGTCAGAATGTTTGCTCAGTATTGTTGATGCAGTGGGTGAGGTGAAGAAACTCAATCATTTGTAAGCAGTTTGTTTAGTTGAATTGCTCCCAACATTAAAATAATATAATATACAATGCAATTTTCTAATGTATTAATAGCAGCAATGAACTAAGTATATATGTATGGAAAAAGCACGGCAATAATTAAACAGCTAGCATGACGGGGTCACAGATTAAAGTTCACATAGTAAAGCAAACATGTTGTTTTAGGCGATGCAGTCCCTTTAATATCACGTGCTCGCTGGTTATGAATACTAATGATGCTACATGACATGATTGGCTGACGTGGCGAGTGGGCGTGACTAAGCGAGGTGAAAGAACGAATCCTGCTCTGGTGAAGGACACGCTTATGAATGTTAATAAGATCACATGACCGTCCCTGCAGGAAGTTAACGTTACGTCCTCATGAATATTAATAAGACGAGTTTATGCTACATTGTAGCGCTCAATGGCGGGATGTTTGTGATCTAAATGGCTGAAGGAGCTGATTGTTGTTTTCTGGGGTTTGATTTCAGCACGCAGCAGGTAGATTAATGCTCATATCAGTGAGAGCTTATGTTCTGAAGTAATTTTAGGACAGGATGCGCTTACATAAAGTGCTGTAGTGGATGGAGTGAGAGGGAAATATCTGATAAATGCTATGATTCTGATGTGTTTACAGTGATATTTACACGATACTGCTTGTACGTTAAGGGAGCATTGTTTCGAGGTGTTTTTGTGTCTGACACGCTTTCAGTAATATATAGTGTTTTTCTGATAGCTCTACAAGTCATTAGAGTCCAAAAGTTTTTTCTGTCTCTGTGTGAAAATCTGTGCATCAATAATAAGATTAGCTGGCTTTTTTTCCAGTTAGCTTTGGTTTCTATAATCTTGAATATTTAGCAACCTCACATTTTCCGTTTTGATGCATGAAATATTAATTTAATAAAACAAAAGATAATTAGTGGTATTGGCTCCTGGACACAGTTTATTAATTTAATAATATAAAACTTGAAGTTAGTGCTCAGTGAATAATAAAATGTGAACCTGAGTGAAATATGAGTGGACAAATGCAAAAAAGCCCTGTGTAAATGTAAATGAAGCGGACACAGACGGGTTTCAACACACTGTAATGTCCTGGTTTGTGTTTCTGAAGCTGAAAGTGGTGGCTGTTGATGGAAATCTTGAGGTGATCCACCAGAGCAGTGTCCAGTTCGACAGCGAGCTGCCCGAGTTCAGGTACAGTGTCACAAAATCATTTTACTCTTATTATATTGATATTGTACAGGGTTCCTACACCTTTTGGTCAAGACATTTCAGTGATTTTTGATAAAGAATTCTGTTTAATAATTCATGAAGAGGAATTTCTGGCCAATAAATTAAGTAAAGAATAAATATATAAAATAAAACAAATAATTAAATAAACAAGAAAAGAAATGCTTATTCGCTATAAAATATTTTAAAATTTAAAACACACACAAATGGCAAAAACGAATACAGAATAAAATGCATTTGATATATTATGATTATATAATGATTTTTTAGTGCTGTCAAATGGTTTATTATTTATTATTTGGTCAGGACGCATGGAGGAGTTCATATTCACGATGATAAGCTGACGGTCACGTCTCCAGCGCTCATGTGGGTGAAGGTAAATCTGATCAGATCTCTCATAATCCATCACACCTGCAGAAAACAATTATAATAATGTAATAATAAATACAATAATAGAAATCATATCAATCCATATGATTATTCATTAAGCAGTCGTTGTGCTCTTAGCTGGATGTATTAACGTGGTCTGACCGCAGGCGCTGGACGTTCTTCTGGAGAAAATGAGAAGCACTGGGTTTGATTTCTCTCGAGTTAAAGCCATCTCAGGCAGTGGACAGGTGAGCATTTATGTATTTATTAACAGATGCTGTTTGACTGTCTGAAATTAATTATGCTTTGGCTTGGATTGATTGATTGATTTATTTTTAGAACAGTATTTTTTTATTATTTATTGTCGGATGCATTTCTTTTTTTAACCTGGTAAAATGTATAAAATAGAGCTGTTATTAAAAGTCAGCAGGGAGTTGTTTAAAACTTTCATA
>JAUMHP010000038.1:2959344-2975014 GCA_032361065.1 Enteromius trimaculatus | reverse complement strand
GATTATTACTATATTGTGTATATATAAACACACACACATATAGTATATATCTAGAAAATATACATGTATATATTTATATTCAATTTATATATATATATATATATATATATATATGAAAACTCATGTATATATTTAAATTTACATTATTAATATACACAGTACATAATATGCAAACAACTTTTATTTTGTATGCGATTAATCGTTTGACAGTGCTAATATTCATATTTTTATATGTGTATATTTGAGGATCTGGTGGCGTTTACTGTACGTTTAAAGGTTGAACTCAAGACACTTAAAAATCAAAGCTGTTCTTCTGTCACAAGAAAGACAAAGATGTCAGAAGTTCTGATGCATTAATGTCACAGAAATAACTCTTCTGCCATTTAACACTTCACAAATCATCCTTTGCTTCTTTCTTGTGGACTGCTTCATCTGTAAATCTGCAAAATTATCGTTACATAAGTAAATAGTGATGTCAAAATAATGCTTTAGATTGAGATGCTTAAAATATTAAAGTACTCCAGTGTATGTATGCTTTTTCTTTTCTTGATCTTTTTTGCTTTTTTTTTTTTAATCTAGGAATAGATAAAATCTGGAAAATTAGTAACATTAACAACAACAATAAAAACTCAAAATTGTGCTTTAGATCAAGTTGCTTAAAGGAATTTGTGGTTTATTTATTTTTTTTTAAACTTATTTTGTTTATTTATTTTTTATATTATTTTAATTATTTCATTTTTTCATTATTTATTTGAATAAAATAATTATTTATAAACGTGTAAATTTTTAAGTTATTAATTAATTTAAATACATTTTTCTTTGTTTGATTAAAATTATTGTTACATAAAAAATAAATAATGATGTCAAAATTGTATTTTAGATCAAGATTCTTGAAAATCCAATGTATCTCCAATGTATTTACTTATTTATTTCTCTTGATCTTTTTGTCCTTTTCTTTTTTTTCACATCTAGGAATTTGGAAAATTTGTAACTTATTAGCAAAAAAAAGAAGAAAAATCAATATTCAATAAATCCAAAAGAATGTGTGGTTTATTTCTATATATTTTTTTTTACTTAATTGAAATTTTGAACTACATTTTTTATTCTATTAATTTTTTTTACAATTTATTTGATTAAAAATGTATTTATAAACATTTGTGGACATTTTTAAATAATTCATTTTAAGCATTTTTTAATGTGTAACCTTTTATTTGTTTTATTTTATTGAACCCAATTCTAATGATTTAATATTGTTTAATTATTTATTTGATTAAAAATATTTAGAAATATTGTGTACATTTTTAAAGTAATTCATTCATTTTAAGTCATTTTTAATGTGCGATTTTTTTAAACTATGAATAAAATAAATTTAATTTAATTTTTATTTTAATTTAATTTTTAAGTTGAGCTTAAGTGAACTAACCTGAGGAAATCTGTTCAGGAATTGGTTCCTTCTCATTTATGCATTAGTGTTTTTGATTGATTTATTTTATTAACCCCCACGAAATCCAAGCTGTGTGAATCATTTTAAACAAACATGACAAAGAGCATGAATCCTATTGTTTATTTGACTATTGATATACATGGTGTTCTAATTGGCAACAACGCTGTCTCAAAGAGTGACCGTTCCCGTCCGCTCATCTTCACAACAACATCAACACGTCCTCGATTCCACGGCACGCCGCTTCCAAACAAAGAGGGGAGAATCCACGTGTTTCAAACGCTTGGAGAAAAGTCTCATACTGCCGCATGCAAGTCCTAACAGTGTACAAAACAAATCCTCCTCAATAAATAAACAGGCACAGAATGATCGGAGGGCCGATGTCGTCTCGTCCTCAGACAGCTCTCCAAAAACTGGCCCAGGACCTGTTTGGTCATCTATACTGGCGTATATGGATCTGGCTGGAAACCTGATCCCAGATCAGTGCTTGTCAAACGCCTCCAAATCCAGTTGATCATTGACTTCTTTTTTCTTACAAAAAAAAAGTCTAAATAAAAAAACAGCAAGTAAATACAGCAAAGTCTACCATTATAAAATACACTTGCTTCAAGATAACTGATAATTTTACATTACATACATGTATATATATATATATATATATATATATATTTATATAAAGCATAGATAAAATATGCCTTTTAATTACCATATCTGACATATGCTCTTGTATTGCACAAATTGGTATTGTTTCGAAACAAACAGTAGATAGAAAAATTTCCCTGTGCTTAATTTGTGGGTGATAAAATACATACTGCATGAATCATATCTTATTCAGAAGTTTAGCATCAATGCATGGCGAGAAAATAAAGACGTGATGAAGAGAGACGTGAGGTACATTCGTTAATATACGGGATCCGGTCAGATTTAACGTCAGGATTTCAGATTTGCTTGCATTTGGTGTTTTTTTTGTTTTTTTTTTGTTAATTAAATATTTCAGCGAGTGATAATAGATATAACTTTCAGCTTCGTTTTGCATGTTTCCATCGCACACATGTCTCTTTAAACGCAGAAAGCAGATCATCTTTTGTCTTCTGAGGATGCAGCAAAGATTATTCAATAACTCCGGCTGTGTCCTGAAACATGTGAGCGGCCTACATAGACAGCATTTCTTTTAAAAAGCCCTATTTAAAATGTGCAATGAAAAATGTATGCATTTGGATTAGACATATTTAACATGAATAAATGTGATGCATATTTGCAATAAAAAAAAAAAGAAAAAGAAAGTCTTGGTTTATGAACTTTTTGCATCCATTTTAATTTATTTTTTTAATAATTTAAACATATTTTAAATGCATTTATTCAAATTTCTTAGAATCTGAACAAATATGTTCATTGTGAAATTAAATGTATTCATTAAAAAAAGCATACAAATGTTTTTATGATTAATATGTGTATTATCTATTACATCAAATGAAACTGGTCAGATTTGATCAGCACTCAAAATACACAAAAAAACATGCCAAAGTTGATTAACAATTAACATTATCTATTTCATTTGATCTGAATGATGATATTTTCAGAATGCATTTTCTCAAACTGCTAATAGTTTGAATATATCTGTCCATTGTGGAAGTCAGATTTATTTAGTAAGAAATTATAAGAAATGGCAACAATTTTTAGTATTAATACTATTTTTAAAATGCATTTATTGAAATGGCTTAGACTAAAAATAAGTTAAGTGTAAAAAATATGGATTGAAAAGGAACAATTTGATCTACTTCAGACTTCCATGTTTAATTAAGTCTGTTATTAAACTAAGTTATTAGCAGAAACATGCCATTTTTTGCATCACGTTTATTAGTTTGTGTTTCAAATGTGTAAGATGCATGGAAACTTTATATGCATTTCAATAACACAAATCTGAAATGTATGCCTCAATATTTGGGCTATTTTGTCAAACAGAAATGCACTGTGAAAAAAAAATTAAAAACTGTGCAGAGTGCTTGTTTTGATCCTAGCAAACCCCACACTGACTTACAGCAAGCAGTGTTCGAAACCTCCCTCAGTAGGCAGCTGCCTATGTAGGCCCGCTAGGGTTTGAGATGGAGCCCGTGTGCTTTTTTCTGAGCGTCACGACTCGTTCTAATCAGAAAGACTCTTTGGCTTTGTTAGATAAGGAGCTGAACAGAAGGAGGCCGTGCTTCTGCGGCAAAGCAGCCGTCCCAAAGCATCACGTCACTGTCCGGCTGCAGAAAGCAGCTTCGCGTGAAGCATGAAGTACGGAGTATGAAGTATGCATGCATGAGCGCATCTCACAAAACACCAACGCTAAACCTTCAGACACGTATGGCTCCGCTCCTGTGCAAAGATAGAGTTTGACCGAAGGCAGTTCATCACACACAGTCCAGATGCTGCTAATTATGTCCAGAAATAACTCTTTTACTCCTCGTTTTTTTTTTTAAAGTTGCATTTGCAACCCGTTTTACTTCTGCGATACGAGTAAAACACAATGTGCAATTAATGGGGATGGGGACAATTCAGTATATTGATAAATGATTATTGAAATAAACGTATTGATGTCACAGATGAATCACTGATTTTAAGTTTTTGTTCAAAACCGTGCCTAAAGACATGCCTAAATAATCTGCAATATCCTTGGTTTTATGGATATAAATGTATATTTTAAGCACTGTGTGTTTCACTTCCACTGAGATGCCATTGGGACTGTTAAATGCATTTCAAATTGTGTTGTTATCATTTCTGTGCTTATTAATAAAGCCTGAATGTATTATTTTCCTCAAATCAATTATGACACCCAGCCTAAATAATGTCCGTAACATCAAGTGTCTAAATGTAATGCAAACAAACCTCACACTTTAGAAGATACTACACAGGCTTTGCGTCTGTGTCAGAATAATTCTATTAACTATTAACCGGGTCTATTTTAGCCGGTGAGGTTTTTAAGCCTGTATACATAGTTTTGTACAGGTCATGTATCAGATGTCCTGTAAATGAGTCAGAGCAAAGCCGTGCCATTTCATCTGTGTAAATGTACACACTGACATCTGATGCTTATTTACAATTCATTTTGTCACGCGTCACGCCGGCGTTTTAGAAACGCACACATTGTACACGTGAAGGTAATGAATTTTCCGGTTTCAGTACTGTCAAGTGATTAATCACGATTAATCGCATTCAAAATAAGAATTTTTTGTTTATATATGTGTGTGTACAGTGTATATGTATTATGTATATATAAATACACTCTTGCACTTGTATGTATTTGAGAATTTTTTTTTTTTATATGTTTAATATATTTAAAAAATAAATGCACTCTTGGAAATAAAGGTGCTTCACAATGCTTTATAAGAGCCTTTTTGTCTAAATGGTTTCATAAATTAACATCTGAAGGACCTTTCAGTTTCACAAAAGCTTTTTTGTAGTAAAAGAAGATTCTTCATATTATAAAAAGTTATGAAGACTGCAATAAAATATTTTCTTATTTAGATATTCATACTAAAAAACAAGACAAAAAATACTAAGAATTCTTGATTAATTTATTTGATAAGTGAAATGACTTAAGATGTCATATTATGAAAAAAGACAAAAATAAATTAAATTTTAAAATTTTAAATTAAAAGCAATGTTTTTTTTAAACGAAAACGAAAATGGCAAAAATATATTTTGCAATTTCAAAGTGTACTTTTATTGAAGATGTCTTATTTTCTGAAAAGAAAAAAAGATCAAAATGATGTCATTTTTGCTTTAAATAAGCAGAAATATCTGCCTTTAAGTTAAGAGATATTTTATCTTATTTCAAGCAAAAGCTTGAAAAAATTAGATATTTTTCCAAAAAATCCAAGTCTTAATATCTTAAGTAATTTTACTTGTCAAGTAAATGCATCTTGATTCAAGAATGTTTAGATATTTACACTAGAAAACAAGACACAAATACTAAATAAGAAAATCCTTTTTTGCAGGGAAAAATATGTTTTTTTTTTAAACTTTCGGCTGAATTTTTGTTTGTGGAACCAAAAATTATTCTTCTAAAGCATTGCTTTTTTCTTAAAGTGTGTAAATACATGCTTGTAAATATTTTCAAAAAACCTATGTGTATGTATTTATACATACATAAAAATCTACACATGTAATATACACACATGTATATAAAATAAACAAAAATGTTTATTTTGGATGCGATTAATCGTTTGACAGGAATAAAATTCTGCATTTTAGGTTTGCTTGCATCACAATTGATTCAGATGAACATTTCAGGGACTGCTAATATACAGCCGAATGTTTTGTTTGGAAGTCGTCGTTTTGTCTCTACAAATAAGTAGTGCTTTTTACTGGGGTTTCCCGGCAGAAAACACCATAAGCGAATGTGGCGTAAAGTCAATTTCTCCATGCCAATGGAGTCCGCTGATGATTAACAAAACCCAAAAACAAATGCATGAAGGAAGATGGATTATAAACACAGGATTTAGTTCTAGCAGGCACACTTGGGATCTATTGCTACATAAAACAGCCCTTCACCAAACCTGCCAACCCGAACCGAACGGCAGCGGCACGTTCGAGCGGACTGAGCTCCTAACATCAGTTTGAGATAGAAAAACACATGTGCTATAATCTTCACTAGTAATATAAGCCACAGTTACAGCTGGAGGCCGTTACAGTAGAAACTTTGACACTTTTTTTTTAACTCCTTTAAATTCCAATAAATATCGCTAATGTTATTCCTAAATGTAGCAAATTATTGCTGAACGTATTTTGTGCAAAACAATCGAAAAGAAAAGTGTTCTCGTTACAACCCCTCCGTAACCATGCAGTTTCCGCATGCAAAAATAAATACTTCACCGTAGAAACAAATGTGTCGCACGTTCAAAAGGAAGCATGTGCAATAGTTCGCTAGAAGTTAGTAAAGACAGGTTTTAAGCGAGTGCCCATTTCTGGCGCATGTCTGATTGTCTTTTACTAGTCTTGATATAACGAGCGAAACATCATAAGAAATGGCGAAATAAAAAAATAACAACAGAAAGTGCAAATACCACTGCCTTTTCATCGCTAGCGACACAAATCGTAAAGAGGTAATCATCATGCTTTCCAAAACGGCGTGAAGTATGAACATTTATTACATGGATGCACCGCTAAGAGTCGTCTACATCTTCTCAAATCTTAAAAGGAATCACGGCATTTTAAGTAAGACCTTACGGATTAAAATGCGCTGCGTTCAGTCTAATATACGATGATTACATCCTCTAATTGCGACTACGGATCTCATTCATGCATTCAAACTGTGAAGGTTGATGTGTGCATGTTCAAAGAGCATGTCTGCGACACTTTCCCCTTGTATATTCAAACAAATGTGAACCACAAGAGAAATAAAACAGTCTACAAAAACCTCCCAGGACTTTGTGTCTATGTTACATTCGGTAAACAAAAAGGAAAAGGCGACATCCGTCACAGAAACGTCTCGCGATCTCGGTCTGTGAAAGGTTCGCTCAGGTCCGTGTTCGCGGCATCTGGGATTAGAGCATGAAATAGTTCGCTAGTCACTCGCGTGACGCTATCGTACGACGGTGGAGACGAAGTAGCCGATAGCATTTCTGTAACTTCGGCTTCTATGCCATAGTTCTCCATGATCATCGCAACAATAAGTCCTTCGTTCTCCGGCGAACTGTCCCCCTCTTTGGCGGCATCCGGCATGTGGAGTTGACGATAAAGTAGCGAAGCTTGTTTAAGCTGTCGTCGCATTAGATGCCTCCGATATGCGCGTTGGATCATTATCGCGGAAACATCCTCTTGCTTGCGCCGAAGCGTCGTCGTGATCGGTTCATATGAAATCTTGGACGGGTTCGCCATCATAAACTTCTCCTCCATTTGTTGCTTCAGCGCGTCCATTTCGTCCGACTCTCCAAGAACGCGTTTGGTAAACGCGAAGAGGATATCCAAACAATGGATTTTATCGCCGCTCACCATCGGCAGGTCCATGGAAATCAGTTTGATTTTGTTGGGCTTGGAGATGCGCAGCGGCTCGGAAAGTGAGTCTGCGAAATCCGAGAGTTTGGAGTATTCGATGAACTGCGTCGCTTCCTGATCAAACTTCTCCCAGACCTCGTAAAACATCTCGAAGTCGTCTTCACTGAGCGGCTCGGTGCTCTCCTCGGTGGCCACGCTGAAGTTCTCCAATATAATTGCAATGTACATGTTGACCACGATGAGAAACGAGATGATAATGTACGTTACGAAGAACGTGATGCCCACCGAAGGATTCCCACAGTTTCCACGAACGTTTGTTCCAGTGTGAGGAATGTCCGGGTCGCATTCCTCCGGAGAGTTGTTTAGGATCGGACTGAGCAGATTGTCCCATCCGGCTGACGTCGTGATCTGGAAGAGGCAGATCATGCTGTTGCCGAACGTTTCGAAGTTGAACATGTCGTCGATGCCACCTTGCTTCTTGACGTAGGCGAAGTTGGCCATGCCGAAGATGGCGTAGATGAACATGACGAGGAACAGCAGCAGGCCGATGTTGAAGAGCGCCGGGAGAGACATCATTAACGCGAAGAGCAGCGTCCGGATTCCTTTAGCGCCGCGGATGAGCCGAAGGATTCGTCCGATTCGAGCCAGGCGGATGACACGGAAGAGCGTCGGCGAGACAAAGTACTTCTCGATGATGTCTGCCAGAACAATACCTGGAATGAAAAAGAGATATCAATTAGAGTTATTCCCTTTAAAGAGCCGTTCAAACGATAACTATTAAGTAGTGCTGTCAAACAATTAACGATATAATCCAACAATATTGTTTATCTATGCCTTTCTCATTATAGTTGTGGTGTGGACTAATATTAAGAGCGATTTTTAGAACATTAAAAAAAAAATTTACTAAAATAGCAAACTAAACAACTGATAATAATATTAATTCAAGCTATTTGGCAAAAGTGCTATTTTATTGTCATTGAGCTACTAGTTTCAATAAATATTCAGAATTTTCTGTTTTTATTTTTATTTTAATAAAAGTTTTGGAAATTTTGTTGGTTCACACACACAAATTTTTCTTTTGAAGTATAACAAAAACAGAAAACATGAAAATAAAAACTAGGCTACTTAAAAAATATTAATAAAAGCTATAATAGTTACAATGGTAACATAAATCGGAGACATCCATGACAATCCATAAGAAGACACTTTGAATGTAGGATTAAAAGTAAGGAAGGAATTAGGAGGAAAAAACGAACTATTTATTTAAGTCTTGATTGGAAACAACATAGTCCGTGACGATTAGTTAAGAGTTAAACGACAGTTTTTTATTTTCAGTGGCGCATCTTTAAGCTTTTAACCCTGTGGAGACACAGACAGCAGCAGGGGGTTTTAGCTTTTAGCTGAGACTGAGAGCTCAATCACTGGACAATCACCCGAGCTGACAGTCCTGATTGCCCAAATTACCTTCACCTTAAACCATCGCCCCTCTTCTCTCGCCCGTTAACCCCTCTGGCCTTCCTCATTCTCTCATCTGGGTCACGAAGGGCGTCTGTCCTCAAAATCACCTCGTCAAAGCACCGGCTGCCTATTTATTAGTAGGTGAAGTGCTACAAAATTGCATTGAATGTCTTTAGACTTTGATTTATAAATATGGTCAAGGCCAGACGGTAAATCTACCGTATCTGCGATTTAATAGAACTGGTTGCCTCATGCAGAAAATATATCTAAATAATATGATATATTAATTTCACTTATCATATTAATTATATATTGTACTTTTAAGAAAGTTGAGAAAGGGTAGTTGAATTTTTTTAAAATTGAAAATAAAAATTGTAAAACAATTAATACATAATATATATGTTAATTTTTTTAGGGTTAGGGTTATTAACTTGTCATAACTAAACATACTGTAGCTTTATACATCTTAAATATATTTATATATATATATTTTTTATAAATGAAACATTTTCTTTGTCGCTGACCAGCCCTTGGGGGTGATCAACCTTAAAGAATTACACATTATTGAGTTATTCCCTTACCCACGATGGAGAGGATGACAACCACAAAGTCGAAGATGTTCCAGCTGATGGTGAAGAAGTAGCAGCGCAGGGCGATGAGTTTGATGATGCACTCAGTGGTGAAGATGACAATGAAGGCCAGGTTGATGTAGTAGAGGATGTACTCGATGCCCGGAGACTGTTCGTCCGTCTCCACCATCATCGTCACCATGTTGAGGATGATCAGCAGCATTATCATGATGTCAAACGCTTGTTTGGACACCAGGTCAAAGAAGAACCCCTGGACCGGGTTCTGAGAAGAAAACAAAGAGTCAAAATCTAACAGAATCATGCATATGTTACCCTGAAGTCATGAGAGCTCAGGTATATTGGTAGCAATAGACAACAATACACTGTATTCAAAATTATATTATGTATAATGTCAAAATTATACATTTCTCTTTTATGCTAAAAATCATTAGGATGTTAAGTTAAAGATCATGTTCCATAAAGATATATTCAAAATTTGCTACCACAAATATATAAAAAAAAAAAAAATGATTTAGCGTTTTTTTTTATTCAGAGTATTTGGCTCCCTGTATTTTCATACATCAATGGAAAAAATAATTTATTCAGCAATCCTAAGATGATGCTGAAATCTCAATTTCGAAAAAAGCACCCTTTTGACTGCTTTTGTTCTCTAGGGTTTTTTTGATCAAAAAGCAATGGTATACTCACCAGAGGTCTTGGAATGGGTTTCTGAGGTTTCTTGGATCCCAGTTTCTTCATGGCGTTGTAATATTTCTTCTGTTCTTCTGTCATGAAGATGTCCTGTCCTCCTAAGTACAGAGAAACTCTTCTGTTATTATTACTGTCTCGATCACGTTCACACGCTTCAGGCTCATTATTCTGGTGATTTTAATACTTATCTTTCGCTTTTGTTGGTTGAAATTGTCAATGATGACACCGATGAAGAGATTGAGCGTGAAGAAGGAGCCGAAGATGATGAAGATGACGAAGTACAGGTACATGTACAGGCTGTTCTCTTTAATGGGCTGCTCTTCCACCTGTTTCAGAAGATTAGAGACGCTCGACTTAACAAACCATACGTTCTCATGTGTTTCAGTCTGCTTTTATGAGCTTAAAAGGCTTTTACTTACAGATCGTGAGTCGACCGCGGCGTACATGATCTCCATCCAGCCCTTAAACGTGGCCTTGAAAAGGAGAAAATACATAAACTATACGAGTTTGTTCATTCAAAACTTTTTCATCTGGACTCTTTCTGGCAGGTCTAAATTCACTAAAATTAGTTAATATAAAATATGAAATATACAAAACAAAACAAACAAAAAATCCAATAACAACAAACATTAACTGAAATAAAACAAAACTCAATTGAAAATACACGCAAAAAAAACCCCTGAAACTCAGACTGTAAAAACTTAAAATGTAATAAAATAACTAAAATTTAAAAAAAGAAAAAATATAATCAAAATTGTCTGTAATTTTTACAGTCTGTAAAAAATGTGAAACATTTAACAGAAATAACAGAAAGTACTTAAAATGACAAAAGTTAATCTGTAGAAAAATAAAAAAATATATATATATAAACAAAAATAAAAACGATATTTAAAAAAAAAAAAAGATAATATGTATATTTGTACAATATTAAATGTTTTTAAATAAACAAACAAATTAATTACTTTTTTGTTTTACTTTTAGAACTTAAAAAAATCAATTTTTCTGTTCTGTCAGATGTTTTGCTAATTGATGTATTGAGAGGAGGACATTCCTGTGAATAATGAATGAATAGCGTATAATGTAAAAAACGGATGAATGAATGAATGAGTGAATGAATTGAAGGACCAATGGATGAATGATGAATAAATGAATGAATGAATGAATAAATAGATGGATGAATGAATCAATGTATTAATAAATCAATGAAAGAATAAATGGATGAATAAGTGAATAGATGATCAAATGAATGAATGAATTAATTGATGAAAGGATGAAAGGATAAATGAATGACTGACTGCAGGCAGGACTCAGTCCGGTCGCTCTGTTCTGGGTCTTCGTTAGCAGTAATTACAGGTCTTTTGAAGGAGATGCAAATGAAAGGTTTGTTTCGGGTGAAGTCACTAGAAGGTGATGGAAAGGAGCTAAGTGACTTGTTGCTAGGTTACAGCATCAACTAAGTTAAAGCGAAGAATGAAGTGCGTTGGCTCTTGCTGAGCACAAACTTTGGTATAATGGCACTGGCGGCGGCTAAAAATATGCTGATTGATTGGCTCTCGGACAGACGGAGGTGGCCAGCGGCGGAAGAAAACCAGCCTCAAGAAGAAAAGAAGTGAGAAAATAAAGCTAAAGCTCAGCGAGACCGGCACCACCTTCCAGACAGAACCCACTCCAACAGAACTGAACAATGGACCTTTCATGAGCAATAATATACTCAGAAATTAAATAAACGAATAGAAATAATAATCATAATATTCAGCTAGGTAAATAAATAATTTAATACGGAAATATAAAAATAAAATATAATTGCATTAATTTAAGATTAATTTATTTAAAATGCATATAAATTTCCATAAATTAAACATTTGCATAAATTATTTTAATTTATTTATTTGTTTTCATTTTAAAATGACATTTTAAATGTGAATGTTGCCATTTTCTACCAATCCTTAAATATAATTTCAATAATTATATCATTAATACATAGATTTAGACCTAAATATTTTTAGTTACATTTAAAGTAACTATATAGTATATATAGTATATATATATAATGCCTAAATGTAAAATATTTTTATTTGATCCACAAAGTTTTCAGTACATAAAATGTGTTTTTAATTTATTTTTGTATGCCTTAAAAAAAAAAAAAAAGAGCCTGATCTAAATCTGAACAGACGGATGTTATGCAGTGTGATCGACACGTCAGGTCGAATTGATTATCCAACTTGTAAAAAATTATGTAAAGTAAATAAATTATATATAAAGTATATGGAATTACCGTTTTATAAAAGCCGTGGTTTACAGTGAATTTATAACAGCTTTGCGTCGTGCCTAACAATGCCTCTCAGCTGTTATAAATTCACTGTGAACCATAGCCTCTTGGGGGTTGTTGCTTTATTAAAACAACGGAAAAACTCTTTAAGACGACCTGCAGACAGAATGAAACGGAATTGACTTCTACTCACAACTTGCAGCAGAGCAAGGTATCCAGCTCCCACGTTGTCGAAGTTGACCTTGACTTTGGTCCAGTAGAACTGTGTGCTGTTGATCTCCAGGCACTCGCTCTTGTTGTTGATGAAGGAGGCGTTGTAGATGAAGCCGGTGCGATTGACGCAGCGACCGAACTTCCCAGCGAACAGATTGACTCCCATGATGCTGAAGATCAGCCAGAAGATCAGACACACCAGCAGCACGTTCATGATGGACGGGATAGCTCCGATCAGAGCGTTCACCACCACCTGAAGAAGACAGAGCACAGTCAGGAACACAGCTAACATAGAGATCCAGAAACACACTCCAGATTTACACACTCGAGCGAAAACTCCGGATTACGTACGAAACACGTCAAATGTCTTTTACAGCCATTCGTAAAACATTACATTTTTTTTTACGAGCTGAACTCTACTGGATCAAACACATCGGAGAAGTATGGAAGCACGTTTCCGTCACTGAATAAAAAAAATTACAGCGACTTTTTATCTCACAAATCTGACTTCTCACGTTTGCGAGTTATTGCACTGAAATCGAAATTGCGTGATATGAACGTGAAATTCTAAGAAATGAACTCTGAGAACACATCAGGTTTTTCCCCCTAAACATTGAGAAAAGCAATTCTGACTTTTTTTTTCGCAATTCCAACTTAAATCGCGCAACTCTTAAATCTCTTGTATCTTAAAACTCAATTCTGACTTTATAACTCACAACTGTAAGTTCCCTTTCAGTCGGTCACTTCGACGTCATGTCGGAGACCGACGAATAGGAATCTCTATTCGTCGGTCTCCGACGTGACGTCTCCGTTCCCTTCTTCGGGGAACGAGGGTTACAATACAGTACGTAACCGAGACGTTTATATCTCACAAATATTAAAAAAAGTCAGAATTGTACCTTTTTAGGTATAGAATAAATAAATAGGAAAATATAAATTAATTTCCATCCATCTGGATAAGTTTTAGCATAAACGTGTTTCACATTTATAAGAAATACATAAATATTCCAGATTTCTAAATAAATAAAACAAAAATAGGGCATAGTTTATTGCATCTATTCATTTCATTTAAATTATGATTTAATTCAATCAGTTTAATTTAATAAATAATTATTTATTACATACATTTATTCCATTGAATTGAAATGTATGAAAATGATTAAAATATAGATTAAAGAAATTAATTAGATATTAATTATATTTTAATGCTAAAACTGTATAATCATAAATATAAGCATAATACATTTTCTATATGTTATTAATGCATTATTTTTCTATATATTATATATTTATGCCGATAAAAAAGAAATATGTTTATATATTTTTAATCCTTATTGACTTAAAATAGGCTTCTGTATTTAAAATATTTTTACAATTTTTATTTAAAATACAAAATGGGCTGAAATAAACCTTCTTTGACATGCTTGGTAAGATTCACCCTGAAATAAATCCATTATACATGCTGCTAATTCTTTGCGTCTAAATTTTAACTGTGTGAAATAAATGTGATGTTCACACGACGTGTGGAGTGTGTGTGAGGCGCTGAGTGGTGTGTGTGTGTGTGAGGCAGCACTTTCTCGGAGCTGTCGCTCTAAAGCGGCGTGAAGTCTAATCTGATTCTGCCAGATTTACGGCCGGCGGACGGGGAATACCTCGCTTTCACTGAGCGAGCAAATCTGAAGCAGAACTGCAGATGCATCACAGAAACAACAACATCACATTAACACCAGTGCACTTCTGTTCATTTCAAATAAAGCTTCATTTCTTAAATGGTTAAGGCAAGACACTACAGGCTCTTCATAAACTGCACATGCTTTTCATAATGTTTTGCTTCAGATTAGTGTTAAGATAACATCCAAAATACCTTTTTAAGTTTATTATTTATTACTTTTATTTAAGTTATGGTTGTTTTAGAATAATTAAAAAAGGAAACATCCTAAATATATATATTTTTAATTATTTATTTTTTATAGTTGTTTTAAGACTATAAATAAAATTAATCTAAATTATTATTATTTATTAATTTATTGTTTTTACAAGTTATTTCATAGGAAGGAAACATAAAAATAATAAACATTATTATTATTATTTTCTTTAACTCAATAAAATATGAAAAAGTAGCTTAATTAAATATTAAGTAGCTGTTTTAGACCAATGTATAGAAAAAATCAAAAGACACTTCTAAGTTATTTTTATTTTATTCATAGCTATTTGATTTGATTTGATTTATCTATTTGTGAAGATTTAATTTTGTATAAATTAATATAGTAAAATTTAGACCATACGAGATTTTTTGTTACTGGAAATGAAATAAACTTTATAGTAAAAAAAAACAACATATTTTTTATTTTTTATAATTACTTTTACTTACTTTTTAAAAACATAACTTTATTTTAAGTTAACATTTTGATTTTCACATGTATATTTAATTTACATTATAAAAAATATTTACATATTTAATATAAAATACATGATGTATAACTCTAAAATTAACACCAACACAATAATTATCCATAAAAAACAGATTTAATTAAATAATTTCTCACATACTATTTCAGAAAGTGTTTTTATATTTGCGATTCCTAATGTAAATTTAGAAAATATACTAATATGCATAAGTCTAATGTTTTATTTTGACCTGAGTGTTTTGCCTTCAATTTTAAATCACTAAAATATCACTGTATAAACAAGTTCATAGATATGTGAGGATGAGGAGGAAGAGATGAAGATAACACTGAGTTTGTGAGTGAATACTGATGGTGTTTCCAGCCGACAGAAAGCAGATTCATCTTAATTTACACAGACTCTGTAATACTGACAGAAAATCATGAAGAGGAAGATAACACTGGAACATAACACTGAAAATACTGTTCAGAATTCCTGCTTCTCCGTTTACTTTGGATTTGAACATCATTTTATGAGACTATAGCTGTTTCAACAAACATCAAGTATATTTCAAGAGTTCACGCTTTCCTAAAAGTAAGATTTAGCTTGTTTGGCGTGCTGTCTGGGGAGCGAGCCGGGAAAACG
>JAUMHP010000038.1:2828277-2839301 GCA_032361065.1 Enteromius trimaculatus | reverse complement strand
TGAGACCCTTTATTTTTTCCATATTTGCAGGAAGTGCACTAAAACATTAGTCAGTAAGGTTTTAAGAGCTTTATAAATGAAAAAAAAACTATTGTGACCGGTGGGATTAAATGGGTTAACATACGTGGTCTTACACCAGCAAAACAGTCGGGGCAGTCAGGGAAGCCGCCAAATTATCAAAATTTGTTTAAAATTAAAATACGGGACCAAGAAACAAGGGAATGGCTTTGCAATAATCAGCATCTAAGAGTGAGGGCATCTTCTATGCTAAACAGAGGGGAACACATCACAGAACCAACCAATGAGAACAAGACACTTGAAACCAAGGAACCAATCAGTACATGACACATGCAAACCAGAAACCAATGAGAACACAACACATAGACAAGAGTATCACATCACATGACATGACACTCCGAGGTGGAGTGCCCTCTAATGGAGTTCATGGCCACTCCAGCTGGTGATCGTGACAATATTATGTGTATACTGTATATACTACCGTTCAAAAATGTGGGCTCAGTCAGATATTTAATGGTTTTTAAAGATGTTTCTTATGCTCACCTAGGCTGCATTTATTATATTAAAATGCATGCATGTATTTATGTGTATGCATAATAAACACATATATTACGTAAACACAAAGTTTGATCTTTAACTTCTAAACAAATTCAAGCTGAGGGGACAACTATAGGTGTAGCTTGCCTTTAAATAGTCTATATATTTTGCCTCCTTATCTTTCGATGCAGACCGATTCTCAGTTCTTGCATGATTATGAACAAGAATTTTTAAAGTTTATTATTACATCCATACATTATATAGCTGCATTGCAAGGGGAGGTGCAGTATTATATCCAATGAGAAATATATACCACATCTGTGTTGTACACAAGCCAAGAAATATGATATATAATACGGAAGTCTGGCAAGGACATATTAGTTCTGGACAGGCATACGCTTAGCCGAGGGTACCTTTTCCCAATAGAACTATACAGTTCGGTCAGTCTAAACTCAATAACCTGGAGCACTTCAAACTCCCTCCTCTATTTAACCGTTTGACATCATGTAGAGATATACATATATGTGCATGCAATTATAGAAGGGAAAATATATCCTGAGGGAGAGAACACAGAAGGGAGAAGGAAGGAGGGATTGCAAGAGAGGCAAGAGGATCAATGTTCCCCATCCCTGAGCTAGAGGATGATACTTGCATAAATTAAATTTAGTCATATTTGTGTATTCTTTAAAACAAGTCTAGAGAGAACAAGTTTGGGGAGAATTAGACGGCCGTTTCTCCATCTACCTCAGTGGTGAAGGAGTATTTTTCCATCTGCCTCCATTCTCCACCTTCCAGACTCACCTGTGCATCACCTGGGAATCTGAGACTGGTCTCACTGCCTTCTGGGTGGATGGACGTCGCAGCTTGTACAAGATCTATAGAAAAGGACACTCAATCCATCCTGGCGGCACCATCCTGCTCGGGCAGGACCCTGATAATTATGTGGGTTCCTTTGAAGCAAAGCAGAGCTTTGTAGGAGAAATTACAGATGTGAAGATGTGGGATAATGTTCTCTCTGGCAGTGAGATAAAGGCGGCTTATTCAAACCAGGGACCGTATGTGCTGAAGGGTAATGTGATTGACTGGAACACCATGAAATATGAGATTACTGGAGATGTGCTTGTTGTGAAAAATAACTGAGGTAACTTTTTATTTTACGGTTAAACATATTAGTTGCATATTACTCGAATATTAGCAATTTATTAGTGCTATTTAAGGACATATTAATGACTTATTCTACATCCATAAATTGTAACAACTACTTTACTAACTATTACACTAGTACAGGTAGCTTCATATGTGTACAAAGCTTTTAATGCTAACCAATAAATTTGAGCATTACAAATGAAGTGTGTGTGCATCATTTGAAAGAGTGGCCTTTGAACGTGTTTTACTGTATGATCTTAGGTGGAAGTGAATATGCAAATCGACAGTGCTAAAGACTACGACTGAGAAATAAAGAAAATGCTGTTATTTCATTATCTAAAAATGTAAAAAAAAAAAAAAAAATACTAAAAAATATGAAAATAACTACTGTTCAGAAAAGACCATAATAAAACTATAGACTACAAACCAGCCTTTTATTCCAAAATTCAGTCTATTGATTGTCTTATATATAATCTATATATATATCTAATATACAGCATTTACATCCTTTGATTACATGTCAGAATATTGTAAGCTTTTAAATAAACGTTGCACTGTTGCATCAGCAAGCTATCAATTTTAATGGATTTCTTCAAAACGTTGTACAGAACTTTTGAGCTGTTCTTGTCTGAAATGTACTGCTGTCTGGTGGTCTTAAGCAGGCAGTGCAGTTCTCATTCTCTTAAAGCATTTCTCTTTGAGAAATTTTAAATCAAACTATATTACAAACTTTCCATTAAGACCCTAAAGAGTCATATTAGCTCGTGGAATATTGGCTTTATATGACCTTTAAATACAAACAATGTTGTCTTCATTTATACAAAACTATGTTTTAACATCTACATCTCACTATTAAGTCACAAACCAAGTGGAACCAAAACTGAACTAATTGCTTCAAAAAATATAACACACATTGACAGTTCCTGTAATCTTGAATGTACAGAAGAGAATTAGAGCCAAGCAACAATAATTAAATAAAACCATCTTGAGATTCAATTTCAAGAGAAATGTTAAAAAATAAAATAAGAAGTTGAGATTGAACTTAAAAAAAAAAAAAAAAAAAAAAAAGATAAAATGGTGAGAATAAACATTCAATTACAAGAAAAAAAGTTACATTTTTTTCTCATAATGTAATTCTCAATATTTTATCTTGACTTTTTTAACGAGTTTAATCTCATATTATAATGATTTTAATCGCAACATGGTTTTACTGTATTTTATTTATATATGTTTAATACTTGGCACTAATCCTCTTTCATATGAATAGGAATACAAAAAACAAAACATCAACTAAAACACAAAACTAAACTAAACAATGGTGTCATAAATTTAGCTGTGTCTACTTGTTTGACATTTGTCATTTGTCTGTGTCTGTTTATTTGGTTGACAGAGAAATACAGAGGAAGAGACGTTTGAAAGCATCTTTGTGTCTGTAATGAGTTCTTGGTCTCATGATCGTGTGAATCCTCACACAGCATCTTTTGTTGGTTTGTCTGATGTCATGATGGTGCAAGGAGGGAAGCGGCTCAGCAGCATTTCTTTACTCAGAGGCAGAAATAAACACCCTTCTGCTACGCAGTAAGTATTCCAGAAGCCTTGTTTTGCTATAATTTTTATATACTATTGAAACAATTAATTCAACTTTAATGCTTAGTGATGTTACAATGTATTTGACTTGTAGTAATAGTAATAATAATGCATTTCTGTTATTATACGGCACACTAGTGTTTTATACTTGAAATACTTTTTATTTTAATATTTACCTTTCATTTTGATTTTGTTTCGTTTGTAAAAATAACATTTTGTTGACATTTACATTTTTATATAAGTCGTCGTTTATTACTATTATAGTATTTATTTGCATAGTGGTTTTAAAAAGATACTTTCATTATATTAACCACATTTAGGTTACTTTGCAAAAAGATTATTTTTAATTTACAACAGTATAAACTAAGTATAATAAAACTGTACTTTACAAATGTGCTTCAGGATTCTATAATTATTTGATTATTCCTTTTCCTTCAGACCTGCAGCATGATGTTGGTGCCGGTGGTTTTATTTTTCTGTCTGCTCTCTCTGAAAGCAGCATCTACTGAAGGTATGTTAGATGAATACAGCAGGAGGTTGTGCTTGTTTTGTGTTTTTTAGAGTATTTTATTCTTTCCTGCAGTGGGTCTTGCTGGGAAAGTGCTTCTGTTCCCGTACGAAACTGATTTCAGCTATGTTAAACTCACTCCTAAAAAGCCGCTAGGTCTCACAGCGTTCACTCTCTGCATGCGCGTCGCGACGGAGCTCCAGGGCGAGCGGCAGATCATTCTCTTCGCCTACCGCACGCCCGACTTTGACGAGCTCAACTTGTGGAGAGAGAAAGACGGCCGCGTGTCGTTCTACCTCAGCGGCGACGGAGCATTCTTCAACCTGCCTCCTCTCTCCACCTTCCGGGTTCACCTGTGCCTCACCTGGGCCTCGCGCACCGGGCTCACGGCCTTCTGGGTGGACGGGCGCCGCAGCGCGTTCCAGCTGTATAAACCGGGTCACAGCATCCGCCCGCAGGGTACCGCTCTGCTCGGCCAGGACCCCGATAAACACCTGGGAGACTTCGAGGCGGTGCAGAGTTTCGCCGGCGAGCTCACAGACCTGAACATGTGGGACTACGTCCTCACCGGAAACCAGATTAAAGCGCTGTATCTGAACCACGCGCAGCGCGTGCCGAGAGGAAACGTGTTTGACTGGGCCGCCATCGAATATGAGACTAAAGGAAACGTACTAGTCGTGCAAGACGATTAAAACACACAGTCACACACAACAATGTTTAATAATTTGCTATAGTTTCTTCATAGGATATTTAGTATTATTGGAAATAAGCCAACAGTGTAATTTAAGGTGGCTATACGTGCCACTTGCCTAAAATGGTGTTGGTTTATTGGTTGGTGACAACTGATCATTGCATAACATCAAAGTAGCCGCTTAACGATAGATCGGCGTATCGTGAAACCTTAGTCACCTTAGTGCTAATATTTTTGCATCGCAAGTTTTATTTTTTTTTTTTAATTATTTTTGGATAATCGATGGTTGAAATCTTTTGTAAAAAAAAAATTTCAATTATAGATTGAGCAATTTTTTTTTTTTTTTTTTTTTGTTACACTAAACATTTAACCATGTTTGTAGTAAAACAGTGATTGTACGAAAAAATCAATAACACAACAATGAAAAACGGTTAATGCTATACTAAGAGTAGCCTATATATGCCAGCAGTTTTTAATGAGCTAATCTTTATCTGCTCAAATAACTGACTGGCTACTAAACTTTATCATTTGATTCAGTCACTACAGGATCTGCTAAGAACTGCTATTAAATGTAGATGATGTAACAATGATGTAATAAATTCTATATTTGTCGATGTGAGTTTCTGCTGCATTTCCTCCACGTGGCCACGAGAGAGCAGCACCACACCAGCTCTGAACCACATTTAATCTATTCAATAACACCTTTCCACTTTTTTTTATTTTAAACGCGGAAGTAAGCTATTTGACGTGCAATGCTGATTATTAGCTAAATAAAGAAATGGCTATAAAAATATATATGTAGTAATATATCGCAAATAGTAAAAATAGCAAGTAGGCTATACAGTCTTCAGTATCAAGCAGGTTAAATAACGGGAAGCAAATGAAACTGGAAGCCACGCATATTCAAATTACAAATTTCCCGCGCTTCTTCTTGAAGTGGTGCATTGTAACTTTTTAAATATGAGACCTTTAATAACGTGAGTATTTAGTATGCAGGGCAAAACTAAATAACAGCCTCTGCTCATTGAGAATCATATGAAGTTTAAAAACAGCTGCGTGACTCTGAGGCATCACTGAGATCGGCTTTATTTTGTATTTGTCTGTCGCCAGGGTTTAAATAATGATGTGTAGAGAGATGATTGATTAGATACCGAGCTGTCATTTCCATTCATTACACATTAGCTACAGAACTTTTTGACAGTCAGTCTTTTCAAGGTGGCCCAACCATGTTTAACATCTCGGCCTTTCCTTTTGCTTTTCCGTGTTTCGTCAGTATTTTGTTTAAAGTTAAACAGACATGTAAATACGAGGAGCTTTTTGTGGCAAACTACGGTGTTATGAGATACGTTTCTCAAGACTGATCTATCTTGCCTTCTCAAAACGATAAGTTATAGGATATCCAGACGCCTCTTTGCAATAACAGGACTTGGGATTTAGAAAAACAGAGATATGAAGCCATACCTCCTGCTTTTAAAAAGCATGGCAGAATTCGTATGTGTAGTAGATTATTGTATAATACGCATTATGTAGTAAGCATGTGTCTTGTGAGGATGAGAGACGGAGAGAGAGAGAGGAGGGGGGATCTGAGCATGTGTCTGCGTGTATGTGCTGGTAAAAAGTTTTCCACATGACGGACGAGAGCCGGCGCGGGGCAGGCCGCTGGGCCAGACAGCAGGAGCGTGTGTGTGTGAGTGTGAGACAGCAGGACAACATTCTGGACCCCTTCAAGCAACTCCAAATAGATTCCAAGGCAAAAGATATTTGCATAAGTAAGACAGGGCTAAAAGCCATGGTGGAGCGCGGCTTGTGTTCACTGAACAGATGGAGATCTCTCTGGGCTTTCCTGCAGAAACGACAACTTATTAGAACATCAGTGTGTGTGTGTGTGTGTGTGTGTGTGTGTGTGTGTCCTCAAAAACCCAACCACACAAGAGCCGAGCTTAACATTGAGTTAGCTGACATGAACTAATAATGAGTGATATGATTTTACAGTATTTGTTTATTTGTGTTAATGTTAGCTCATAAAAGTACTATTGTTCTATAAGTGTGTTAACTAATGTTTGACTTTACAGTATTAATAAATTATGTAAAATAGTTCATCATTAGTATGGTGTTGATTTGTTTTAGTAGAACATACAAATGCTTACATACGACATATAATACTGTTCAAAAGTAGTTTTTTTAAAGAAGACGTTTGCTCACCAAACGTCTTCTTCTGCATTTAAATAATTAAAGATACCGTAAAAACAGTAATGATGTGAAATAATATTACAGTTTAAAATAACTGCTTTCTATTTTAAGATATTTTAAAACTTTTTTTTTGTTGTTGTAATGCAAAGCTGAATTTTCAGCATCATTACTCCCATCGCCAGACCAGGCACTTCTTTATATTTTTGTACATAATTTTTATAACAATTTTTTTGTTATAATTTCTTCTTAGATTTCCAGGTCTGAGTGTCATAGTTTTAATATTTACTAATATTTTTTCAGTTTTTTTTTTTTTTTACTGAGCTTTTCCCAGTTTTTCTAACTAATTAGCTAACTGAATAAATTAATGAATGAGTTAATAAATACATTTTGGATAATGGTTTGAATGATTTATTGAGACTGAGATAAAAATCCTGTCAATACGTTAAAATAAAATAAAAATATATAAATAAAATACAAAAAATATAAGAATATATCATTACTTAAAACTGAGTTATCTGGGAGGATAGACTGGACAAATTCATCATAAATGTAGTAAATGTAACTTCAGCAGCTGTGCTCTTGTACTGTAACTCTCATCTCATTTGCGCTCACTCATATTCAGACCTAAACTGAACTGCAGCGAGTCACAAAACAAACCAGCAGTGTCTGATATCAGTGACGTGTCCACCAGGAACAAATATGGGTTTTTGTGCACAAAGGGTGATTTTGGCAGTATTTTGTTTTTGGTAAACTATTGTTAAATAGTCATAAGAACAGACAACAAATAATCCATATACTGTCGAGTGAGATTAGGAAATGATGCAATCCAGATTCAAACTCGCCAGAATAATCAGCGTGACTCAACATTTGAGAGCAGAAGTGCTAAAGAGAGTCAGAGGAGCGTCACAGCGATCAGGGTTCACAGGGTCTGATGTCGTACTTCGCTCGACATGCATTAATTGTAATGAAGGAACCAAGTATGTTTTTTAAAAAAGAGATTTCTCTGTCTCTGTCTGTCTCTCTGCAGTACGATGTTGCTTCCCTCTAGGCAAAATGAAAAATTCACCACTGGGCCCCATTAGAGTCAAACCGGATCAGGACAAAAGGAGCAGCACTAACACACACACACACACACACACTTAGCAACGCAAATGTAGCATTTAAAACTGTACGATTTCTTATCTGAGTGCTGCGTGTGACGAGAACTCTCTTCCCATCTCTCCTCACACCTTCAGTGTCATACGTGACTTTTCAGAGGTGTGTGAAGACTCACGTATGACCCGCTGGACACCACAGTCACAAACCTCAGAACTACTGAACACGTAGCTACTTACAGAAAGTAGTTCAATACATTTACTGACTGAGGCAATATCCATTAAAAACTCTGACATTGTATTGATTTTTAAAAACAGAGGACATAAGTACTAAAGAGATACATTTACATTGAAACACTGGATTTTGAATAAACAAATAAAAAATCATTACTTATAATGAAAGCACAAAATTTCTAAGATTTACAGGCCTGACTGTTAGCTTGATAATACTGATATTATTATTTACTGATGAAAAAACTTTTATTATATTCTGTAAATATTTAAATATTCAAAGAAGTGTACTAAGAAATATACTAAAAGCGTCAAAAGAAAAATATCTAAAAAAGTCTAAAAATATAACATTTTTTAATGAATAATGTATACTAAAATTACAACATAACGTAAAATAGAATATATAGAATAATTAATAATGCAGTAATAATAAATACATTTAATATATTAAAAAGAAAAAGAAAACAACAACATAAAACAAAACATAAAAAAATAAAACCACAAAAGAAAAAATATCTAAAAATATAAAGTAATTAAATTTGTACTAATAATAAAAATAAATAAATAAAATAAAAAATAAAAAATACAATTAAAAACAAACAATAAATTATTAAAACATATTAAAAATAAAGCAAAGCGACAAAATAAAATGCGTTTATATAAATATATATAAACATTAATAAATAATAGATACTAAAATTACAAAACAAAAATAAAATAGTATATATATATATATATATATATATATATATAAATTAAATATGCTAAAATTACAACATAGCATTACCGTAAAATACAATATATATAATAAATAATATGTAAATTAAATATATTAAAAACAAAAACATTTAAATATATATATATATATATATAATAAACAAATGAAATAACAAAATAAAAAACTATATAATAAAATGGATAAATTAAATATGCTAAAATTACAACAATATAAAATCATAGATAAAACAAAACAACATTAAACAGAAAATACAATAATATACACATAAAAAAATGTAACTAGGAAGATGCGTTCACCACTGAAGCGAACTGAAAGCATGCAGTCAAACACAGAAGACAGAGGCCAGCAGCCGTGTGCCTCTGAGCACTGAATTCCCTGCCGTCGCCCCGCCATGATTTAAGAGCCGTCACTCACCCTTATGAACATATGCAAGCTGCCAGTGAACGAGAAACACAGAGAATGAGATGATTAAAAATCACTTGTACAGAGATTATTCACAGTGGGAATGTTATGGCTTAATATGCCTCATGGCTAAGAGACGGGCACACAAACACACACACATATGCAAATATAAGTACGACTCATATGAATACACAAAAACATGCTAAGTGCTAAAGGAAATGCATAAGTAATGAACGCAGCAAAATTGCACAAAGACAGACCCTAGAAGACAAGGTCAAAGGTTAATATGTCAGTCAGAACATCAAAACAAACAATAAACACTTATATTAAAAATCTGAGTATTAGGAATAGATTAAATTAATTAATCTGCACAAGATGACAGATTATGAGTGACTTTCACTGGGAAAATCACTACACTAACAATGTAGTACTGTATTTTTAGCACTTTGGTCCGAGTTCATCCAATCATAACAAGTGCCTGTCAAGGACTTCTGGGCCAAGACTATTAGATGTACAGTAGTTCATATATCTATGTTGTTGATAAATCAGGTTACACATGCATAGACCCATATTTCACATCATATTTAAAATATATTTTAGGCTATTTAATGAGTTTTGGGATTTTTTGAAAATTTAACAATGCATTAATAATTCAATACCCAAATATAAATGTGACAACTTGCCTTTATGAAAAATACCTAAAAAACATCTTTCAGTTAAAATCTGCCTTATAATTATATAATATAATATATAATTGTTTAAATAAATGCTATATATAAATCTGCTCACTGCCTACCCAAAATATAGTACAAAAATATGTTTTTTAGAAGTTTACTTTGGAGGGCACAATACAAATACTATATTATAAACAATAATATTAAAATATTACTAATATTAATTAAGAATTTATCTATAACTTTTTTATTTATACAATAATTAAATGATTCAAAATAATAATAAAAAATAAATAAATAAATGTATGTATAAAATAATAACATTTATAAACATGATTATATTATATTATTTATAATATATTGTAAATAATTATATTACATTATATTATGTTATATTATTATAAACATTAATAAAAAATAATACAAAATATAAATCTAAAAAATAATATAAATATAAAATACACATTTTATTAGATGTTTACTTTTGAAGACTGAATATAAATATTTATTATAATATTTAAATATTATTTTATATAGTACCTTTGCTAAAATTATTTAAGTTCATTCAGCACCCCATATTGACAGAAACACACAGATTTTTTGCAGATTTATTAAAAAAGAAAAACTGAAATATCACATGGTCCTAAGTATTCAGACCCTTTACTCAGTATTTAGTAGAAGAACCCTTTTGATGGAATACAGCCATGAGTCTTTTTGGGAAAGATGCAACAAGTTTTTCACACCTGGATTTAGGGATCCTCTGCCATTCCTCCTCGCAGATCCTCTCCAGTTCTGTCAGGTTGGTTGGTAAACGTTGGTGAACAGCCATTTTTATGTCTCTCCAGAGATGCTCAGTTGGGTTTAAGTCAGGGCTCTGGCTGGGCCATTCAAGAACAGTCACAGAGTTTTTGTGAAGCCACTCTTTCATTATTTTAGCTGTGTGTTTAGAGTCATTGTCTTGTTGGAAGGTAAACCTTCGGACCAGTCTGAGGTCCTGAGCACTCTGGAGAAGTTCTAGGACAGCCAGCTCTAGGAAGGGTTCTGGTCCCAAACATTTTCCATTTAAGGATTATGGAGGCCACTGTGCAGCAGAAATGTTTTTGTAACCTTGGTCAGATCTGTGCCTTGCTACAATTCTGTCTCTGAGCTCTTCAGGCAGTTCCTCTGACCTCATGATTCTCATTTGCTCTGACATGCATTGTGAGCT
>JAUMHP010000038.1:2782603-2828177 GCA_032361065.1 Enteromius trimaculatus | reverse complement strand
TTTTATATATAAATATATTATATATATATATATATATATATATATATAATTTATATATATGCCAAATATCTAAAATTAATAAATAAATATTTATATTATTGTGTATCACAGAAATGAGAAAATATTGTGTTTTGGGTAAAAAAGTACTGTAATATAAGTTAGGGTTAGGGTTAATATTTTTCATTAAAATAAATAATTAAACATTGATATTAGTATGTTATTTTGTAGCACAGAGATGAAACTTAAATAATTTACTGTGATGTAATAAATTATTTGGGATTCAGTTAACTAATGAATAACATCACTAAATAAATAAATAAAGTAGGACAGGCAATTTGTTTTATTTTTTATATAATATAATATATAATTAGTGCTGTCAAATGGTTAATCGTGATTATTTGTATTCAAAATAATTTTTTTAATAATATATGCATATGTACAATATTTATTATGTATATAAAAAAACACACATACAATATATATTTTGAAAATAACTACATATATTTACATGTATATTTATATTCACATAATTTACATTATATAAAATATATAAATATATTTTCGTAAAATGTGTTTGTGTATTTAAATGTCCCTAATATATTATGTAAACAATTTTTTTTATTTTGGATGCGATTAATTATGATTACTTATTTGACGGCACTAAATAAATTATAATATAATATTATATAATATAATAAACATTGATATTAGGGTATCATTTTGTAGCACAGAGATAGTATTAGGGTTTCATGGTTAAAAAAATTATAATAAAATGTAAAAAAAATGTAAAAAAAAAATACAAAAATAAATTAAATATTAAATTAAATTAAATACTGTGTAGTTGCAACACTAACCTGCCAAACCTTCAGCTCTCAAAATAGCTTGACTACTTTCTTTGGTGCACAAAATATGCTCAATTTAAACGTCACATTATGCTCTTTTTACAATATGTATATCAACCAGTAATAACTGTGATCACTCTGATAGGAAATGTGACCTGTTTCTGAGGTCAGAGAGACTGAGCACAGTTTAGTGCAGCGGCACCTGAGAGTCCTCAGACCCGGGGGTCTCCCTGAGGTACGGTCAGCAGCGCTGTGATAATGGGCAGAATGTGTGAACACATGTGAACGGACTGTGAGAACAGGACCCGAGCCAAAACACGAGGAGCGCTCCAGATACAGGACGGAGAGAGAAAACCCCTGCTCTTTGTGCGCAGCGGCTACAGGAGGGCGTCTGAATTTTGTCCCAATCATGACACGGATTAAAGCACAGCACAGAGTGTGGGAAAAACTCCCGGACCCCTCCTCTCCTCCTCTCTCAAACGCTCAGCGCTTGAGTCGTTTCTCTCCATCTCTCAGATCACTCTCTCACTCCTCCAGACAAACACTAAAGAGCTGGAAGTCTTGAAATCAACCAGCAGGTGCTTCTGACAGAGAGAAACGGACGCTGAGATTACAAATGACTGCTGAAAAACCTTCTAAGCAACTTAAATAAAAATATATACACATGCATAGATATTTTGGATTTTGTTAACAGTTTCCACGCAGACTTTGAAATGCTAAACTTGCACAACAAGTCATTAAAATAAAAAAAAACGACTATTTAAATATAAATTGCGTGCATCCTGGAAAGGTAAAAGTTCATTCATGTGGGCTGGCTCTCAGTGTGTCTGTCTGAATTCACACACTCATTAATTTGATAGTCGAGTTCTGCTCAAATTCCTCTCTCACGCGTCCCACATTCTTTCGCCTTTGTCACTTTTTTTTCTTTCCTCCGTCTCACCCCCCCAGCCTGTTCTCATAAATTACTGCCGTTCACACACACACACACACACACTCTATCACGGCCTGCCAGAGTTTATTAGGCACATATCTTCCGAGCAGTAAAGACTTCTCATATTCAGACTACATGCAGGTTTATAAATGTGAAGAACTCACTGCTGAAGATGGACCCCGATGCCCAGCTGGAATATTATTTGGCAATCTGAATTTTTCCCACTGCTCGTAACATCAGACACACATTCCCCGCAGATCTCAGCATCACTATGAGCTCAGATAGACAGATGATTCATGAATGACTGCAGTAAAGCATGCTGAAAACTACTAGATACCATACTGATGTTCATGCAGATATAAAATAATATTTAAAAAGAATAACATTAATAATGAAATTAATAAATGATATTATAATAATGCAAATATTTTGATTTAAAATAATTTTATATATATGAATCCTCTGTCTGATCACACTCTATGCTGTTTATTTAAATATTAAATGTATGTGATGATACCTCAGTTTATCCTATATTACATTCAGTAACAATAAATAACAATGTAATATGAAATTATACATTTGAATATTAATAGAACATAAAATTAATAATTTAATAATAAAACTAATTTCTTATAATAATTTTTTAATGCTATATATTATTTTTCAGAATTAAAAAATATTTTTACACAATTAAAATATTAATATGTCAATAATTTATTTTTTATAATTTTATAATGATATATTATTTTACATAATTTAATAACATATAGTTTAATAACACTGGCAGATAATTATATAAAGTTTAATACCATTATATAGTTTTATAACATAAATGTCTTATAAAATTATTTCTTTTAATTCCATATTATTTCATACAGTTTAATAACAATACATACACACACAAATATGATTTTGAATCAGAAATTTGTGTGAATGTTAATGTGAATATTGATATAATATAAAAACAAAGAATAAAAATTTGAAAAAATTAAATATATATTAACATACTATTAATAAGAAACTTAATGTATGCATTTGTATACATGTACATACACAAAATATATTATGTTTAATATTGATTTAATTATAAATATAATTTTTTATGTAAATCATATATGCAATAATAAACTATTATTTAAAATACAATCTGCCTAAACCTTTGAGGTAAAGAGCTGAAAGCACTTTGTTCGTGGTCTTTCTCTCTGCTTCTCTGTGCTGTTATGTTCTCATGATGTCAGCGGGTCTGTGCGGATGCCACCCAGAGTGAGCTGGCACACAGTCGGCCGACCCCCAGCAATTACCCTCACTACCCATAAGCCCCTCCCCGGCCCCGCTCCTTTCCCAGGGGTTCAGGGGCCACTGTACTCACTACACCCCGTTTCCCATACGCATAATCTTGAATTTTCTCCCCCGGCTCATAAAGAGGCGCTCGAAGCCTCTCAGTCTGCAGCCCATTTCCCAAACACTCTCCCTTTATCTGCCAAACCCACAGCCTCTTTCTGTCTCGCTCGCTCTCTTTCTGTCTTTTCCACGCTCTCTTTTTGCGGATAATCCATGCTAGTTTTTTTTTTCTTTCCAGTAATATGCTTTCAAGTCTGCCCTGCAGTATTTCACACTTTAAATTCCTGAGATGAATTCCATTCTCATTCACGTTTAACTTTCTCTTTTAAAAAGCAGGCACAGGGCAGCACGTTTTTTTTTTTAACATTTGAAATGTTTTATGTAAAACCTTTAGGAAACTTTAATAAAAGAAGAAAATTAGACAGAAAATTCTCTGAAATTAATATTTTTAGTTTATTTATACTTTTTATTTTATATATATATATATATATATATGATTAATTGCAATTAATCACATCCAAAATAAGTTTTTCTTTACATAATATGTATGTGTACTGTGTATATTTTAGTATATATTTTGAAAATATTTACGTGCATATATTTATATATTAATATTTTTATATTTTATATTAGTTATACATTTTTCTTAAATATATGCATGCATACGAGTCTATTTTTAAATAAATAATAAATATAAAGAGCACACATACATATATTATGTAAACAAAAACCTATTTTGGATGTGATTAATCACAATTAATCTATTGACAACAGTAATATATAGGCCTATGTGTCTATATATATATATATATATATATACACACACACACACAGAAACATATATTTGTATTTTCTTTATAATAAACTCTTCTTATTAAAAAATAAGATGTTTCGATTCTAACACTAAACAACTAAAACAGTGCCTTCAATGCGTCTGAGCCTGAAAACCACTGATACGACTAGCCCATGAAGCCACTGTGATTGATTTATTGGGTGTACAAACATCACGTCTGTCACTGCATGTCGTATGTTTCTCAGGGATCAGCATGTGTGTGAACTACATGCTCTGTAATGAAATTATCTTAACCCTTCAGACAATTAATTGTCAGCAGCCTTTCATTCTCCCAGCCCATAAAATTGACATAAGCTTTACAAACATTCCACACATAGTTTCTCAGGAAGGAAGAGCAAATTCAATCACAAACACACGTGTGTGGACACACACACACACGCGCTCGCACGTTTCTAAAGGATTTAAACACATGCAGTATAAGTCCTATTGCTGTGTTGGTTCATATCGATGATTCCACCATAAATCAATTACACATCACCAAGAATTATGATAAACTAGTTAAATGCAAAAGCTAAAATTCTTGAAATTAGACATTTGTGAGTTTTGCGTTAAACATAAATGCAAATGACGGCGTTAACGAGTGTTTACGTGTACAACAAAACCCTGATTATAGTCAAAAATCATCTATTCTATAACCCTGTTTTTAGATTTTAAGTAAAATCTGAGCATGAACAAAATCAAAATCTATATTTAAATGACTTTTCATGTCTGCTGGTGTCAGATAAGCAAGTAAACACACTTCATTTATGGCTGAAGTTGTTTATGATTAGAAATTAATTATTTCACACCATGTGCAGGCAGCATTAGCACTATTTGAGTGGTTTATCTCGTAACCACTGTTGTTGGTGGATTTACAGAGTGGGCGGGGCTTATGTACTGCACTATAACTCATAAATGTTGTTGCTGACTGATTTACAGAGTGGGGAGGGCTTATTATGTCCTACACTGTATTAAAAAAAAACTGCTGTTTTGATTGATTTGTGGAGTGAGCGGAGCTTATGAACTGCTGCAAACTATATTTCATAACTGCTGCTCTTAAGTTACATGTGAAGTGGGCGGGCCTTTTCATAACTGAGGTTTGTAGGCGTGGGTTATAAAGTACTGCAGAATCTTTACAAATTGCTCAATCATTTGTAAAGTGGGTGGTGCTTATGCACAACTGCACTATATTTTAACTTTCAGAGTGACTTGTGAAGTGGGCGGGGCTTATAGATAGCGGCACATTATTTTATAACTGCTACTTTAGAGTGACTTTTGGAGTAGGCGGGGCTTATGAAGTCTTGGACTATATTTAAAACCTGTTGCCTTTGAGTAACTTGTGGGATGGGCGGGGCTTATACACAATTGCATTATATTTCATAACTGCTGCTTTTGAGTGATTTGTGAAGTGGGCGGGGCTTCTGGGTTCTTGCACTATTTGATCTTCCCTCCTGTGATCCCAGCAGCCTGCGCAGGCGCGTTATCTCCAGTTTATACCTGCACAAAGATCCCACACCTAAAGATCACATACCACCTAGAAAGTCATTTCCTCAATATCACAGGTGGGTGTTCAAATACCTGCCCAGGTGATTGTCCACATACTCCTTCAGCTCAGACACCTGCTCCTCGGCTACCGTCACTCTTGTGATCAGCTGGGCACGCTCCTTCTCTTGAGCTTCCTGTTGGAATTAAACTGTGTTCACCAGGGTGAAGCTGTTTACATGTAGGGATATTTGTGTATGTTTATACAATGCATTTAAGTGAGGTCAACATGAAACATTATCAAATTGCCTGTCTACTTCTTGTGTGCGCAGACCTGTGAAAACTTGATTTTCACGTAGGTCTAAATAAAAATGCAAATTCCTTCTTTGCCACTAGGTGGCGCTTAAAACAATAAAAATAGCTGTTTCCCTGGTAACTGTACAAAAAGTGCTCTGCTTTAAATAAAACCGACCAATTGGACAAATCACTGCACATTAGCGTCATGCAAAGGAGGGGTTTGGAAAAATTAATAGTTGAGCAAATCGTTTGAGTCGCTGAACAAATCAAGTAAAAATAAATGCATAATATAAAATAATGAAGGTGTTTTTTGACCTTGCATGCATGTCAACCTGTTGTTGGGGACTCCCAAACCAAAATGTGAACCTTTAATAGTTATCAGTTACAAATAATTAATTTGACTGGTTTCTTATGGCAAGTATTTGGACTACAATGATGTCACTCAGTAGGGCACGATCCTGGATCATATATATTGGATTATACACCAATCAGATTTGATCTTGCTTGAACATTCTTAGTTTATGAAACAAACAGTTTTTGAATTCAGAGTTGAACCAATCAGAGTTCATGGGTAGTTCAGGGGTGGTCAGGGTTAAGAATATGACCAAAATGTTGTTCCAGGACTAACTTGCTATTGGTTACCTGTGTGGAGCTGGTTATTTCTGTGATCTGCTTTTGAACATCATTCCAGGCGTCTTGGGTTAATCCAACCCTGCAGAATTTTTTCAAGAACAAAACATGAAATAAGACGGTAAAAATTATTTTCACATATAACTCTGAACGATACTCACCTCTGAGAAGACTCTGTTAAGACAGCCATCTGAAATACCAAGCACATTATCAAGTCACAGAACTAATCCATTAAATAACACACACACACACACACACACCTGTTCTCGAGCCAGTTTCAGTTGGCTCTCCAGGCGGTCTTTGTCCTCTCTCAGTCTGTGTAGTTCTCTCTCGGTCTCTCCTCTCAGTTCTGTCCCCGCGGGACTGAAGTGGGCCTCAGGGGGTCCGGCCTCTAAAGCGTGTTCAGGGAGTGCCAGGATCTGCTCACGTTGCAGTCTGGGATACAGAGACACTACTTATCTGACCAAATCAGATCTGGTGTGAGTGGGAGCAGCTTTTGCTTTAAGGGAGCTGAAATGTCTTAAAATGTCCATTCAGGGAAAAAAAGTGTATTTTAGATTTAGATAATTTTACTGATCAGCTAGCATGTTTAATTTTTAAGTACATTTTTTAAATACATGTTCTTTAGTATTTGATTAAATTTAGGGTAATTTCATAGCTTTCACTATTAAAAAAAAAAAATTAAGTAAGTATTTGAAGAAATAAAAATATTATATATATATATATATATATATATGTGTGTGTGTGTGTGTGTGTGTGTGTGTGCTGTCAAATAATTAATTGTGATTAATCACATTCAAAATAACATTTTTTGTTTGCGTAATATATGTGTGTGTACTGTGTATATTTATTATGTATATATAAATACACACATACAGTATATGTTTTAAATATATATATAAAACTTATTTAAAATATTTACATGTACATTTTATATATTTATATTCTTTTATTTTATATAATATATAAATATATTTAATATCAAAAAATAAAATTCTTCTACATGTATGCATGTGTTTGTATTTATATATACATAATAAAAATATATACAGTATACACACAATAATTATGTAAACAAAAACTTTTAATCGCGATTTATTGTTTTCCAGCACTAAATATATATAAATATACAAAAACAAATTAAATTAAATATAAATATATATATATATACATATATATATAAACTATTAAAATGCCAAGAAATTTAATAAAACTTTAAATTTAACGTAAAAATAAAAACAAATTCAAAGTATTTTTTATCATAAAAATATAAAATTAAATTACATTTTCTTAATAAAACACTAAAAAAGCTATATATAATATTATATAATATTATATAGTTTTATATAATATATATATATAATATTATAATCTCAGGCAGACTTTAAGTTATCATTTTAGATGTGAATCCTTGTGCTAAATAAACACATGTACTGTTAATTGTAAATAGTTTGTATTAAGAGCAACAGATGCGTGTTTAAGCACCTGTAAGCGATGAGTAGTTGTTGATAAGTGTTGCTCAGACCCTGTATGCGCTTGCGGTACGTTCTGACGGCTTTGGTGAGCTGTTCCTCTCTGGAGCGATACGATGTTTTCACCTCCTCCAGCATGGACTCAACAAACCCCTTCAACTTTTGGCCCAAGTCTCCATCCCCGGCTGCAGTTACACACTCCTACAGCACATTACAAGACTCTTGCAACATCAGTTTAAAAATACAACAATTCAAGAAGCCACAATAAAAAAAGTGTGACTATACGTGTGCCTGTTGGCCTGTACACGTACTGTAACATCCTGAATGTAGCGTGTAAGTCGTGCCCTGTACTCTCTGTTGAGTTCCTTCAGATGATTCTGTAGTTTAGAGACCTCAGCCTCAGCCTCCTTCAGCCGATGCTGAGAAATAATCAGCGTCTGCATGTAGAGAGGGAGCAGATCAGCAGCCAGAAGCATGTATATAGCATCTTCTATGTGATGGGTGCAACGGATCGTGGATGATCTGTAATCTGCACCCCATGTTTTGGCCCTAGCAGCCTTCCATACATTTAATGTCTTTTTATCGCTGTTAATCTATGCTTGTAATTTGTGTAATTGTAAGCTAGTAGTTTCTGATGGGGTACAGAAGTACTTAAAGTAAGCTTTTAGTAATAAATGACCGTGAGTTTTGTAGTGGACGCGTGATTATGTACTGACTGCAGACTGCTGGGACAGCTCGTGCCGGGTGTTTTGAATGGCTCTCTTATTCTCCTGCTGTTCCCTCCCCATGGCCACACTATGAGAGAAAGATAACACACGCATGTACACAGATCAGCTGACCTTCAGTGCCCACGTCTCATGACTAAATGAGTGCTCCCCACTCATGAAGATCAAAGCTCCACCACTTCACTACTAATGTAGCAGGTGGACAGGGTTTGGTTTCAGTGGGTCGAACCTTCAGCAGCCCTCTTTTCACCCGTCTCGAGCGATCCGATCATAGGTGCTGAAGTGAGATAGACACTATTAACATACGTCTCCTGTAATGATTTGTGATCCGATTTCCAAGGGAGGGTCTATGCTTTTGTGAGTGCTATTTTTTTTGTATTATTTATATGCTGTTATAGTATTTACTCATATTTTGAATTAGCTTTTAAAGATTAAGAGCACAAAAGATTAAGATATTTCTACCGTAAATGTATGATTTAAGATAACGTCCTACTGTAAACTTGATTAGGAATATGCATTGCTAAGAACTTAATTTGGACAAACCTTAAAGTTCAATATTTCAGGGTTTTTTGCACCCTCAGGTTCCAGATTTTCAAATAGTTGTATCACGGTCAGATATTGTCCTATCAAAACGATGGAAAACGTGTATAAATCTTAATTTTCAATTCTTTTTTACTGTTTTGTGCCACATATTTTACAATAATTTTACTTGTATTAACTGTGCTACGTGCTTATAGTCTTTGTTAGGGTTTCTTTTAAACATATTTATTTTCAGCAATTTTACTACATAGTTTCCAATGAATATTTTCTCATTTTCCATTCATTATTTTTATATTTTATTTTTATTTCAAATAACTAATTAATTAAATGAATTGCCAAAAAAACTTAGACTTAGTCTTAGTTAACAATAACACCATGGCTACAAACATCACTTGTTTTAACGAAACACTAAAAAGCCGGCAAGCCGCTGTTCTTAAATATACAACAGATGCTTCCAGTTCTCTTGGTAATTTAATTGAGCACCTGTTGTTTACTGAGCGTCAGGTGTGTGTGCTTCACACAATCTGTGTTGCTACATGTGAACATACTGAAGATGTTTCTTGAAATCTTTTGCATCCTTTACGGATAATTCAAAACCCTAAGAAAGCGTACGACTGACAGATGAGCAGTTGCTCTTTTGCTATTGTGGTCATCTACGCACGCACAAATGTGCTTTCAGTGATATTTCACGTGCATTTAGTGCCGCCCACTAGAGTTTGGTAACCCGAGAGGGGTGAAAATCCGAGCAGACGTCATGGTGTGTCTCACACTTTCTCTTCTAGCTGTCGTTGGTGCCCCTCGTAGCTTTTCCTCAGTTTCTCTAACTCATCTCTCAGGTTACTCTGCACTCCCTGCATTGAACACATGAAAAAAAAACACTGTATTACAGAAAAATGATGGATAAGCACATTACAACAACAACAAATATAAACATATAAAGTGTTCCTGTGCTTGATTATTTACCTAAAAACAATAGATAAACTATATTGTTATATTTATAACCTATTGCCTGGACATTTTTTAAAAGTTGAAAAAATATATATAAAACATAAACGCAACACATTCACATAAAGCAATATATCATTATATAAGTGTCACAAAATGTCTCATATTTATATAAATCATATTTAAAGTCAGATATCTAAGTACACCTTACTTAATCAGCATTCATACAGTATACTCACATAAAGTGATATATGCTATGTTGCATATCTCAACTGTCTGATATTGTCGCAAAATGTGACTATATTACCGCCCAGCTCTAATCCGCTAAGCTTAAGATTTGAAGATCGTGGTTTTCTATAAAGCTGCTTTAAAAAACTATGTGCATTGTGAAAAGCAACATACAAGGTAATAATTAAGAAAGTGACTATAGGGAATATGTAATTATATACTGCTGATATTCTTACGTTTCTTTCCAGCTGGCTCTTTCTCTGCTCAAACTCCTCTGGCTGTTAAAACAAACATCAAAAACACATTGAGTGTGCATTCACTTCAATAAGTTCTACTTCAATGTGTACAATTATCACACCACCCTGCTTCATATTTGCTTCCATTACGTGTTTCATACTAGTTTTGGGGCGCTGATTCTACATCCCTAATCCTAAACGTAACAATGACCTTACTAACTATTCATATGCAGCAAATTAGGAATTCCTTGAGGGAAAAGTCATAGTTAATAGCGGACAAGTGTCCCCTATTCAGAATTGAACTGAACACACCCTGCCGGAGGAAGGATGAGCGTGTGTTTGTGCGTCTCACCCTGACTCTGTTGCGGGACGTCCTGCTGAGCAGCGCTCGAACCCTCTCCACCTCCAGCGTGTGTGTGTGCGTGCGCTCCCTCTCCTGCAGGAGCGTGTCGTGTGTGTGTGCGAGGGCGAGCAGCTCGGCGCTGAGCTCCTCTGACTGTGTGCGCTCTCTTTCGTAAGCGTTGCTCAGCGACAGGAAGTTGCTCTTTAGCACGGCGTACTCTTCGGCCAGGTCACGCTCACTCCGCTCAATGACTTCTAAGCGTGCCGATGTTGTCGAGGCTTCCTGTCTGAGCCAGGAACACTCTGTCTGAAGAGACGAGGCGGTGCCCTCCTTAGATAGGACCTGGGGATGAAAGCATTTAAGAAATGTGCTAACCATATTTTTATTATGCATTAAGCGACTTACATATCAGAACAACTGAAGCATTCAAAATCAACAAAAGAGCCATAAATGATAAATTTGCTCAACAGATAGTGTTAGTTTTTCTTTCTTTAGTAGAGTCTGAGGTGCTCCCTCATAAGGTTTATTTATTTGTTTGCTTGCAAATATACTTATTTTTGAAAAATTGTACAGTATTTTGCCCCATTATCCCCTCATAAACTATGCCTGTCATGTATTGCATGCACTTACCATGTTTTTCAGTTCAAAGATCTCTGCTTCATAACGCTCTTTCATTTTATTGGCCTCGATCTGCACATCAACAAGGTCTTTTGAGATCTGAGACGCAAACACACGAAATATAAACTGATGCATCAGACATCAGGCAGATCCCATATTTCCAAGTGCATTTCAGATCCTACCTTCAGTTTGTCTTCCTCACACTGGACCAGTTTGCCCGAAAGGTCACTTTTTGACGCAGCCTGCTGGCCCAGTTTGTTCTGGACCGAATCAAGCTTACTAAACAGCACTTCATTTCGTTCCCGGAGCTGTACCTGTGAATAAATTACGACATTCAGTGTTTTGGGTAAAGTGACCCCCAGTATACATATGTTAGTGTAATCAAGATTTTATATATAGTAACTAATTAATTAATTAATTACTGAGAAAAATCATGAAAATGCATGCATTTAAATGCTAGTTTACACTACCGTTCAAACATTTGTGGCTGGTTAAAGTTTCTTCTGCTCACCAAGGCTGCATTTATTTGATTCAAAATCGGCAATTCAATTGTGAAATAATATTTAAAATTAAATTAAACCTGTGTAACTTATTCTTGTGTTCAAAGTTGAATTTTCATCATTATTACTCTTCAGTCTTCAGTGTCACATGACCCTTCAGAAATCATACTAATATGCTGCTTTGCTGCTCAAAAACAATTCTGATTATTATCAATGTTGAAAAGAGTTTGCTCCTTCATTTTTGTGGAAACTATGATTGCTTATTTTTCTATTTCTTAGAATTAACCGAGGAATATAAACAATAGAACAGCATTTATTTTATATAGAAATCTTTAAGCTTGACTGTCAGTTTTAAAAAACAGATTGTGTCCATGCTGAGGACAAAGGTGATCATTTATTAATTAAATGATCAATCTTATCCCAAACTGGATGATTTAAGAGTAAAACATTTTTACAACCCAATTATTTATAATGCATAAAAGTCCAAATATGAATATATATGTATATACAACATTATAATTGGCTGAACTAATGGCCTATTTTAACTAATATTTTTTAATGAAACTTCTTATAGAATTTATTTTTTTCAGATGACAAGAAAATATCTTACATTTTCTTCAGTCAGAGAGCGAATCTGCTCCTGAAGTTGGTTAATTGAGCTCTGTTTACTCATCGAGTCCATGTTCTGCAGCTGTCAGAGGTGTTATGTCTGGTTTCTATAAACATGAGTGTCTCCATGGGCGTTCATAATGATCCTCACTCCCTGAGAAACAGCAAACTGTGAAAGAGAGCTCCATATGACGTGTGAATCAAAGCAAACGATTCTTTCTGATGATTCAGTTGAATCACCAGATCCTGTTCATTAGACATTAATATCAACATTAGTTGTTATTAAATGAGTTAAATAACAGAAATACCGAACAGACAGAATAAAAGAAAAAATATATACAGAGATATGATTTGTGCTGCATCTGCTCAACAAATGTTTTCTAAACAAATGAATCATTAACAACAACATCAAGTCTCAGCACAATGTAAGATGGCCTGAGAAGCAGTCGAGTCTATCAGATATGTTTTGTTGTGGAAACAGTTTTGCTGAATTGTTCTTTCTGTTTGGTAAATATCAAATGCTCTTGTGAAAGTCCAAAAAAATCATTGTCCTTTACACTAGAAACGGGTTGTGAATCCAGAGCTTGTGAATCTTGTTTAGTTTTACGCCAGGCACATTGTTTAACTGAATCATGATTCATTTGTATGATACGAGAATCAATTCAAATCTTGATTCGACACCTCGTTAATGCATAAAAACCACTCACTGAATCAGTTAACTGAACAGATTCGTTAAAAGAGTCACATTTTTAACCCTAACAGCGGTAAACTTATCTTTGTCCACGTTTATGGTTAAATACCAGTTCAAAATAATACATTTAATAAACCCACTATTAATAAAACTTACCTCGATTAAAAGAATCCCTTTCTGAGACCAACTGTTCAAAAGAACCGATTCGCTGAGGAAACGGCCGTTAGTTTTTAATCTAGCTGGCGGGAAAAATGACTAATCAGCGAAATCGGAATATCTAATAAAACATTATGAATAATTATAACGCATTAAATCTTCCACAAAATACACAAATCACGTGAACATTTAACTTTGAGAGAGGTAATGTAATTCACTCAATTTTAATAAGTAAATGTAGAAAAATTTATTAAAATGTATACAAGATATATGATACAAAGATAGCAGAACAAGTCTGGTCATTAAATAATTTGTAAATCGTACAAAATGACTTCAATGTAATGGTCCCACGGCATTCTTGTTCAAAAGGCCACATGTAAGTGCATTCTGGGCATTCGCACACAAGCTACTCTACTTAAGGCAACCTGCAAAGTGGCTTTAACAAATTCACTCAACTATCAAAGACGTCCCATTTACTAGACTGGCAGTCCCATTGAATTATGGCACATTTTTAGTTAAAAATGGGGTGAGCAAACCAAGACTCAGGCAGGCAGGCTTCTGTAGGCTAGTTGTGTGCGTTTGTGTATGCATTGAAAATATAATGCAGCTTTCTCCAGTTATCTTGAGGACCATCTCCTAAGCAAGTGAGTGATTGATGTTCTCATCTTCCTCCACCTCTTCATCATCCTCGGCAGCATGCGTGTCCGTCTCTCTGTAGACCAGACGGACTCCAGCAGCATTCTGTAGAGCCTCCAGATTGGGTTGACTCACGTACAAGCTCAAGTTTATGTTGGGACGCGTTGATCTCAATTCCTCTATTTTACTCCAAGCCTAATACACATAGTATAAATACACAAATATAACTGGAAACAGACGTTAAAGGAATAGTTCGTCCAAAAATGACAATACATTATTAACCCTCGTGTCATTCCAAACAAGACCAAATTTGTTCTCTTGCACCACTTTTCTAACCTTACTCCAATACATACAATAAATTAGTGTTAAGAGTAGACAGGTTTTCAGACCTGCATAAAGAGTCTTCAAGCCCCTTTTGAGCTCCATAGGAAACAAACAGCATTGAGAGGGATTTGAATGACAAGAGGGCAAGTAAATAATGGTGAAAACTATTCCTCTAGAGTATAGCACGACTGTGGCTTCTTTTAAAATACTAAGGGGGATTTCACACTGGCAGTTTAGTTGAGGAACATGTTTTATTTGGATTAAAATGAAACGAAAACATTAACTGTTACATGTTTTATGTATAATGAGTGGTTCACATGAAGAAAACAAATGCAATTATTATAACACTGCACTGGAGTGATAAACTAAGCAGTGAAGAAACAGAAAAAGAAGCCTGTACAATACATTTTAACACGTATAATTAAGTGTTAAAATGACTAGGAAACATGTAAACCAACTAATATAAATCATATTCCTGATTTAAGTGGTATTGTATTGTATAAGCTGTATCGGTGTAGTAATGACATCATTTAAATAATGTAATGATGACATTATTCAATATGTTCACCAAAATAGGGAAGAAAGTGGTGAAGATTTATTGTAAATAGAAAATGCACATCATTTCCCCTCTTTGTGTTGTCTATCATGCTCGCTTTGCATGTATGTAATGACGGAAGATGAATGCAAATGCATTGTGGGAACTACTGCACTTTGATTCGGACTCGAGTAAATGTGCCAGTGTGGAAAAAAAAACACACAAAATACCTGCTGAAAGTTGCCATGATGGCAGTAGTGCTCCACCAGGAACCCATACACATCTCCAACACGCACCGCAGGGTCCAGATCCTTCTCTTCCAGCAGAGACTCGCACACACGCACCGCTTCCACGGGATCCTCCTCATGCATCCTACACACACACAAATACATGTACAAATATTTACCCTGAGGGAAACAAAAGCAGTCATAGCCAGCAATACTTTTTACGTGTCAAAATGCATTGGTAGATCATGTTTCATGAAGATATTTGACTCATTCTATAATTGCGGGTACATTTGGTGTCCCCGTCTGTCACCGTCAACTCTGTTACCTACAATGGAGACAATAGAGTAACAGAGTTGACTCCATCCACCCCCCCACCCCCTGTGAGATCAGTAACACATTCTGTTTTCCTTTTGATATTGTTGTAACAGAGTTGACTCTTGGTGTAAGAGGTTTTTACAGAGAGAGCACAGATACTTTTCAGTGCTTCAGATCTTATCAGTGAGTGAAAGTGACATCATTTCCTGTAACTTAGACAATTCTGAGAGATTATTCCACCAATTTAAAGGAAAAATATCGCGTGGTAACAGTTGACAAGATTTGGGGACACAATTTTTTCTAAGAATAAAATGCATTTTAAAAAATTTAATGTTGTAGAATTAAGTAAATAACTGTTTAGGGCTTTAATAAATAAAATGAATAAACTGTTGCCAAAAGTAAAGTACTATAAAATATTTAGATTAAACATTGATACATGATCACAAAAAACACAAACAAATCATGATTTTTAGCTATTTAAGACACTTTTAAAAAGGTGAAAACTCGACTAAAAATGGTCCTCTTCTTTCAAACCAATCAATGGGATGCCTATTTATATAGCTTACAGGTATCTTAATGTCAAAAAATTGACCCTTATAACTGGTTTTGTGGTCCAGGTACACACATGAAGTAAAATACAGCGAAATCCTCCTCCTTTTTCATCAGTACCTTCGTGACTGAATGAATCTCTTGATGAGGCTGAGTCTGTGTGTCAGTATGAGGAGTTTGCTGTCAGCCTCGTCTCCACTGCGACCCTTTGCTTTAGTCAGACACTTGCACGCCTCGGTCAGAGCGCCGTACGCCTTCTCATAATTCTGATAGTCGTCAATTTCCACCTGTGTGCATTCACAAAAATAAAGGTTTGTCACAGCAACGCCACAAAAGAAGCATTTTTTATTTTTTTTTCCCTGAAAAAATAAATTTCTTCGTAGTAGATTTTAATAGTCTCCAAAGAAACTTTTTCCACTATAAAGGGACTTTTGTGCAATGGCAAGGTTCTATGGATGACAAAAAATGTATTTTTTTACCTCAGCACAGGCCTCGTAAAAGCCGGCGAGCAGATCAAGTGCGCGTCCTTTTGTGTAGAAGCTGATGATGTTCTTCATGATCTCTGAGTCATTCCTCCAGTCTAGTGACTGCAGGTAGTTGGCTGCCATCACGTAAATCTCCTTCTGTCTGGAAACACCTGCGAAAAACACTATTTTCTCCGTATCGCCGGATTTCAACAACGCTCGCATCGCCTGTGAAAGATGAGAACAAAACATCTGGGCTTTTAGGAGGGCCTGGAGGATAAGTGCAAATATAAATAGGCAATATATAAATACATAACAGAATAACCATCAATTCTGTTGTTTGGCATAAATATATGTCTGCAAATACAGTGAGTCAGAATCAAGTTTTCACAAGAACCATGTCATATGATGAAGTGAAATCTTTCAAAATGACAGCTTAGTCAGACAGTTGTTGGTTTGTGCACAGGTCAAACCTTGATCTTGTTTCCAGCTTGTGTGTATTTCTTAGTGGCTAAGTGATAGTTGCCCTGCCGCATGCAGCAGTCTGCGATTTTCTCCAGCAGCTCCTTTCTCCCGGCCTCAGACAGATGGGACGAGTCTTTTGGCACCGTCAGACTTTCGGCCAGATCTTCTGTGATGGTCAAACTCTGGTCCAAACACAACTGGAGGGCCTCATGGTACTACACACACACAAAGGCATATGCATACGGTAACAAAACACTGTTATGAAACACGATTACTACTATTAATATATATTTTTACATATCATTCTAATTCCATGAAAACAGAATTAGACCACTTTAGACCAATTAGACCATTATAATGATAATGACAAGAACAATGATATGGTTGGAACAAACTGTTCAGCTGATGAACGCTAAAAACATAGACAGCCAATCAGAATCTATCTTGCTTTGAGAGATTGAGCATTTAAAGCAGCAGACGACAAAAATGCAGGTTGCAACCTAAAATAAACAGAACTTTATTCTAGGCCGCAGTGTGAGTATGACATGGTGTGTTCACCTTTTTGGCAGCCACCAGCAATTCCACAGCTTTCTGGTACTGAGCATGTTTTATGAAGAAATCAGAGCAGCGTGCTAATAGGGCAGGGTCACTGCTTTCATTCAGGTCCTCTGCGATCAGCTGCAGAGCTCCAAACTGCTCTGTGGCAAACGCTAGCTCTAAAGCCTTAGACACATGTCCTGCCTGGAAAAGAGGAACGGAGTCGTGTTTTATAAGCGCTTAGCACCGCCTAGTGGTAAAGTTTCACATTTCATATGCTTGCTTGGAAGTATGTACCTTATGATAAAGCATTACAGCTCGGTCCATGTGCGTTCCTTTCTCTTCATAATACATTGCTGTGTCCATCATGTCCTCTGGATTGCTAAGCAAGGCCAGATTCATGAGCTGCTCATCCAAGTTGTTCTCTTTACACAGTCTGATGGCGTTGTTATAGGCTTGTGCGCGTGTGTAGAAGTGCACTGATTGGCCGATTTCATCCTGTCCCTCGTACTGCCGAGCAACATGATAAGATGCAGCTCTGTTGCCCGTCTCATTGGCTATCTCACTCGCCTGTCAAATACAGAGATCATTGCAAAGTGTTTGGTTCATGTCATTTCAGACCCAACGGGACCTTTAAATCAACATACCTTTTGAATGTTTCCTAGATAACAGTGCACGCGCACTTGAGACAGGTAGTCCTGAGCGAGGTCGTAGTAGTGCAGCGCAGCCTCCATGTCTGATTGGCTCTCCAGATAATGACCCCACCATTTGTACAGATCCCTGGCCAATCACACACCAGACATCAGAGAAAATCAAAGCCATGTCAGACTGCAGGGACCGGAATCATGAATCAATGAATTAATGAATCAAACTCACTTGTCCTTCATTTTATTGATGTAGATCTCCAATGAAAGATTGTCTTCCATCAGCATTCTCGGCACTTCAAACCGATGTGTGTCTGACTTCTCAAAACTATAGAATGGGACAGAAAGGAGGTAATATAAACATAAACAGACACACACACACACACATATATACTGTATATAGAAATATATGATATACACACACAATTAGATATATACAAACTACAACTAAAAAACTAAAACATTAAGGCTTAAATTTTGTAGAGTTCTTTAACTTTGATTTATTACTTTTTATTGATACTTTTTAATCAGAGATACAAAAGAGATCACAATAATGATACTTTTTTATTTTAGAAAGATTTCTTGTTTCTTAAAACCAAGGATGTGTTTATTTAATTAAAAATACAGTAAAAAAAATATTACTAAAATTTAAAATAACTGCTTTGTAATGTAATATATTTTAAAATATGATTTATTCTTGTGATGTAAAACTTGATTTTTATGCAGCCATTACTCTGGTCTTTAGTGTCATATAATCCTTTAGAAATCATTCTAAAAATCCTCCAAATATTTTATATTAAGTGATATTATTAAGTGAAAATTTAGAGAGCAGATATTCTTTTCTTAAATACTGATACTTTCATCCAGTAATGATGTATTAAACTGATCAAATTTAAGAGTAAAGTCAAATGTTACAAAAAATTTAATTTTCACATAAACTTCAATTTAACAATTCCGGAAAAAAGGAGCACCACTTTTTTTAACATTGATAAAAATCAGAAATGCTTCCTGAGCATTAAATCAGCTTATTAGTATGATTTCTGAAGGATCATGTGACACTGAAGACTGGAGTAATGATGCTGAAAATTCAACTTTTGCATCAAATAAATAAATTCTTTTTTAATTCATATTACAACAAAAAACAGTAATTCTACATTGTAACAACATTTCACGATATTACTATGTTTACTGTATTTTTGACCAAATAAATGCAGCCTCAGATAGCAAAAGGGACATTTGAACAACAGTGTTTATGCTATTATAAACATAGCACTGATATTTGTTGGCTGTTGGTTGCGTGTGAAGGTGACACTCACTACACCAGCGCTAGGTTCTTGTCTCCCATGGCCTCCAGGTGTTTGGCGTAGCTGTAGTAAGTGGTTCGGAGGTGAATGCGGTCGTGTGTTTCTGCCGTCTCCACCGCCTGCTGCCACTGACCTGCCGCCTGATAAAACTTATTCAACAAATCAAATCTCCCGCATGACTTGTACAAACGCTCGGCATCCTCCTGCAGGGGGGAAAAAAAAGAGAGAGAGATGCTGCGATAAACCCAAACGTTTAAATCCAAATGTTTAGTTCTTGTTATTGTGCTGAATGAGACAGAGAGGCTCCAAGTGCTCTAGGTTTATTTAGACAACGCTGTGTTTGTGCTTGCGTGCTTTAAACACCACATGAAACGTCATTCACAATGCATTCAGCTTCCATAATGTGACGCACCTCAGAGTGAGACATATACATCACATAAGAGGTGCAGTTTGTGTCCTCTGTGGAAAGTGTTTATGTGTCTTCTTACCAGCATGCCCAGCTGTGTAGCCAGAACGGCCACCTGCGCCTCCACCTCCAGCTCTTTTTCAGCGTCCCGGAGAGCACGAGCAGCCCGCGCATTTCCCATGTTCCCCAGGCACACGCGTGCCACATCCAGACGACGACTCTTCACACACATTCGAGCCATGTTCTCCCACACCGCCTCACTGCAGACACACACGCACACACAATATTCAGTTCACTTCAAAAGAAGGCCATGAAATAGAAAAACTTGAAAGAAGAGAGTTTTTAAAACTCATACAAAACAGATGTTTGAGTTGCTATATGGTTCTTTGTATTTTGTATGTGATTAATCGTTTGACAGTGCATATAAATACAGACACATGCATTTATATATTTAAGAAAAATATGTTATTTATTTATATTTTATTTATTTATATATAATATAAAATATATGAAAAATATAATTAATATTATTAATATATAAATGTATGAACATAAATATTTTTTTAATGTTTACTGTATGTGTCATATATTATAATAATTCTTATAATATATAAAAATAATGGCAACCATAAATTCTTAGTAAAACTTTACAATAATATTTGTTTTGTTAACTACATTAGTCAACATCAACTAATAATGACATAATATGTACTTCTAAAATATTTTCTAATCTCAATATTAACTTTAAAATGTACTAATACATTATTAAAATTAAAATGAAAACAATGAAAAGTTGTTTTTATAAGCTAAAATGAACGTATTTGTAAATACGGTTACAAATGTAGTAGTCATTGTTAGTGTAAATTATTGCAATATCAATTAACGATAACTAATGGAATCTTAATAAGTGACACAGAATTCCTTATTAGGAAGATTGCATTTAATTCCATTAAAAAGATTCCCTGATATCTATGTTTTTTGTAATTTTGGGAACCCTTTAGAAAAAAATAAAAAAATGAAACACGTATATACATACATAAAGTTTACAGCGGTTAAAATCATGGCTCTTTTCTCAAAGCTTCATTTTGTGTGGATAGTGTGGAAAAGTGCAGTGAAACATAACAAATCTGTCTTTAAAGGGAGAAAGGATGTTTTAAAGCTGATATTTATGGAAGCACTTCAGCACTTCGCAGCTGCTCTTTGAGTGTTTCTCCCTCGGTTCCACCTCATGAGCGAACTGTCCCAGCTATGCATGGAATGATCCCATCAACACCCAACACTCTCTCACCCACATTCCCTCTCTCCCACTCGCTTGGCCCTCCGTGCCCTCCCTGCTTTATTCATCCACTCCCATCTGGTCTTTATTTATACAAAATCCCCCCGTTCTCTCATTTTTTCGCTCTGTTCGGCTTTTAGTAGTTACAGATGTGGGCTGTTTGTTAGAGCTAAGCAACAGGAAATTCCCTGAATCTGTGGGGGCCCAGAACTGGAAACGACACAACAGAAAAGTAGAAAGGGAATTATGATTTCCACCACTTTTTTATATAAAACAAGGAAATAAAGTAAATTTTTAAAGTAAAATACCTCAAATCTCTATGATCGTCAAGTCCCTCGGCTTCTTTAGTGTGCATCTGTGGGATTTTGTCAGTTGTTTTATAGTCTGGTAAGTGACAAAGCACACCTCTCCTCAACAAGCTACATGATTTGAGGAATCATTTATGTCCGGAGCACAAACATTGCAGGACGATGTACAGGATTCTTAAAACAAAAGCTCATAATAATGCCATAGATTTAAGAACGATTTTTAAAGGAACCATGTTTATCAGCGTGAACAACATTTTAGTAGTCTAAAGAAAGTTTTCCCACTATTGCATGCTTAAAAATAAAGGTTTCACAGGGGTTTTTGGCAGTTTCTAAAGAACATTAAAGAAACAGCTCTTCACAATTTGTTCTTAGTCTGAAGAACACTTATTATGCAATGGAATGTTTCCATGGATGTTAAAGGTCCTTCATGGAACTGTAGATGCCAAAAAAAAAACAGGTACTTTTTTGGCATTTAGGGTTGCACGAAGAACCTTTAATCTCCAAAAAACAATTAATTCCATAAAAGGTTTCAATAGCGGAATATATTTCTTCAGATTATTAAAATGTTCTTTACATTAAGAAAACAAATGGTTCTTTTAAGAGCTGTTCACTGAAAGGTACTATAAGGAACCCAAAAAAGTTCTTGAGGTCTTTCTGAAAACAGCCTTTTGGAATTTTTAAAGAAAAGTTTTAATTTTAAGAAAGTGTAGAATGGAAATATTCCATGGATGCTACAGGTTCTTCACAGAACCATCGATGCTAATCAAGCATCAAAGAGAAACTGAACTTTAATATTTAAGTCTGACTCAACCAGAGATATCCATGATATTTCATCTCCCACTCCATTAATAACCAGCCAACTAAGTCAAAGAGAGAAAGAGGACGGGTGTTGCATTCTGTTCTGTCTACTTTCCTTCCAGGAAACACATCCTGTAGCTGGAGTAACGTGTTTGTCACCGAGCAAGAGAGAGAGAGAACTTATTCCCAAGCACTCCTACCCTCTCATCCCAGTCCTTCTGAGCTTTTCAGGGATAGAGTGCGCATACGCTCACATGTGAAACTGGGTTGGACGAGTAATCTGAGATAAAAACGAGTGAGGAAAGAGTGTGGGAAAGAACGAGGAACAGAGACCGCATCACGCAGACATTCCTCAGCAAGGAGACGAGGAGAGAAAAAAACCCAGCCAGTGCACATCTGGAGGAGAAAGGGGGAGGAACGGAGCGGCAGAAGAACGGAGCGATTTAGAGAAAGCCTGCGTGTTTATGTGATGGCCTTGGAGGTCCAGCGTCCAGCCTTACGAGCAGCAGTGACCCCCGACTCTGAGGAAGAGGGTTAGAGACTGCTGTCAGGACTCGAGAATGAGTGGCGATGTCCTCTAGCTAGCCTCTCACAGCGTTCAGACGTTTCAGGAATCGGGGCGCTCCGGCGGGTGTATGGCCGTGCGCAGGCTGGTGGTGGTGGCGGCGGCGGTGGCCCTGCTTTCTCTGGTGCTCAACAACTTGGCGACGTTCAGCTCCAGCTGGGTGCTGCAAATGCTGGAGGACGGACGGCGGCGGAGCGTGGGGCTCTGGAGAACGTGCGCTAACGAGGACCTGCACGCTCACGAGAACACAGCTTGCCAGAGACTCAGCTGGGGATCGGAGTACGCGGGGTATCAGGAGTCACGCAGCACAGTCAAACGTGAGTGTCTGGTGAATACATGCTAACACTGCCTCCGCAATAAACTCATTTCTGCAGATTTTAATGCACTGATACCCTTTATTTAACAGAGAAAAATAACACTTCTCCTAAAGTAGATTTTTAACAGATCATTAGGTAATTTGCAAACTGAAATGTTACATATCATTTCAGAGCTAAGCATGATTAGTAAGCATAACATCTAAGCATGTCCCGTTTTCAAAGTTGTGATGTGGAAAAGCACTAAAAATGTGAATAACAATTGCATAATATTTAATATAAATGCACTGAAACACTTGATGTTATATATTTACAGTACCCTCCACTAATATTTGCACCCTTGGTAAATCTAAGCAAAAAATTTAAATAAATATTTGTGAAAATAAATCTGCATTGTTTATCCTTTTGATCTTTCAATTAAAAAAAAATCACACAGTTCTAACCTATCATTGAAGTAAAACAATTAAAAATAGGGAGAAATTCTTGTGATGAAATAAATAGTTTTTCTCCAATACATGTTGACCAAAATTATTGGCACCCCTAGAATGTTTAATGAGTAAAATATCTCTGAAGTATATTCCCATTCATATTCACAATTTTGAGCACTCCAGGGTGATTATGAACATGAAATTATCCAGCTATGGTTTCTTGTTTCACAGAAATATATATAGGAGGGGAAACAAAGCCCAAATTCCCTTCATCATCAATACAATGAGAAAAATCAAAAAATATAGTTATGATGTGCAGCAAAAGATAATTGAGCTTCACCAATTAGTGATGTGGCTTTAAGAAAAGAGCTAGAGCAGTGAAAAGTTCCATCTTCACCATCAGGGAAATAATTAAGAATTTCCAATCAACATAAAATGTTAGAAACTGCATGGAAGAGGATGTGTGTCTCTATCCTCTTAATACACGGCGAGGAGTAGAGTTTGAGTGGCTAAAGACTCTTCAAGGATCACAGCTGGAGAATTGCAGAAAATAGTCTCAGGGTCAGAAAAAAATGTAAAAAGAAATAGTCAAACAGCCGCTACATCAGCACATGTTGTTCAGGAGGGTTTAAGAAGAATCCTCCTCGCTCATCCAAAAAAAATCTCCAGCATGTTCAGTTGTCAGTCAGGACTGGAACTACAAATGGGACTGGCTTCTATGATCAGCTGAAAGTAAAAAATGATGGGTTTGGTCAAAACTGGGATAAAAAGCACTCCATGTGTACAGTGAAATATACTGCAGTGTTTTTGAAGTTGTGGTTCTATATTTCAGCTGGAGGTCCTGGACATCTTGTTTAGACACAAGGCATCATGAATTCTATCAAATACCAAAAGATAACAAATTTAAAACTGACTGACTCTGTTAGAAATCTTATAGTGGGCCATGGTTTGGTCTTCCACTGGGACAATAATCCAAACACAAACATCAAAATAAAGAGTTAGTCACTGAGCACAAAATAAAGCTTTTGCCATGACTGTCCCAGTCCTCTGAGCTGAACCCTGCAGAAAATGAATGAGGTGAAGCACCATCATGGAGCTTGTAATCTAAAGGGTCTGGAGTGATTCTGCATGAAGGAACGGTCTGGTTTCTCTTATCAGGTGATCTCCAAACTCTTCAGGCATTAAAAAACTCAGAGCTGTTATCTTGGGTAAAGGACGCAGCAATAATTGGGTGCCAATATTGTGGCCAACATGTATTGGAGAAAAACTTTTTTCTTTTTTAAAAATTTATTTCATCACAAGAATTTCTCCCTATTTTCAATTGTTTTACTTCAATGATAGGATGACATTTTTTATTATTTTTTCAATGAAACATCAAAAGGATAAACAATGCAGATGTATTAACAAATATTTTAGTATTTTTAAAAATATATACATTTTGTTTTATTTATTTAAATCTGAGTTCTAGATGTCTAGAGGACATTTGTATTTAATTTGGCATCAACTTGATGTCTGGCTAGTATTAAACCATGGCAACTGTCATTGGATGAGCAAGCAAGCAGAGATTTGCAGGCCTGTATCAAGCAGCCTGGCACGTCTGTCCACCTATCCTGATTTAGAAAAAGGAAACGGATGGACACAGTGAAGGATTGTCTTTCAGGAAATGACACCCACATTGGCACAGTTGTGTCTTATAGACATCTGCAGCTGGATCTTCCTTACAATGATTCAGATCCTCTACCTACACACACACACACACACACATACTCACACTCACATACTTGCATTCGTGGTTTACGGGGACTCTCCATAGGTGTAATGGTGTTTCTACTGTACAGACTGTATGTTGTATTGCCCTACACACCTAAACCTACCCCTTACAGGACACTGTGTGCACTTTCTGAATTATTTAGTATGTTTATTAAGCCTTTTGTTTTACAGGGACACAGTGTCCTCATAAACAATGTTTATGTTGTAGTACCCATGTCATTATACCCATTTGTGCCCTAGTAAACCACAAATGCCTGTACACACACACAAACACACACACACACACTCCTCTGCTCAAACATCTATATGTGAATCAAAGGAGTCACTGAATCATTTACAAATCAATTGAACATTCATATTTCTGTTTTTCTGTTTGCAGTTCAGTTTGACATGATGCGGGCTTGTAACCTGATGGCTACGGTGGCTCTGACCGTGGGTCAGCTGATCTTCCTGTTTGGGTTACTGGAGATAAGCCACATTACCCAGGATTCTCAGTGGTGGGAGGAAGCCATCGCTGCCCTGTTCCAGTTAGCCAGTGAGTGTTCAAACCCACTTCTACAGTCGCTAACAAACACTAACAGCTCCTTTGAGGAGCGTCAAGAAGCCTGACACAAACAGCACACACCCACCTTCAAACAACACATTAATTCTTCAATATCAAACCGTCTGTCCTCAGAGATACGGCCTCTATTGTCCTGTGTTTGTTGTTCTGCATTTTGGGAAAGGAAAGATGGAGCTTTGAGGATCTGTAACAGAACAAACATCAACAAAGCACAGCGGCCTGAAACTACACACAATTCAACAGGAAACAACAGGGTCCTGGCCAGAGGCCCGCTCGCAAATTAAATCCGCTCCCATTTGGGACGTACGCAGGCCTGTCTCTTCAAAACTCACTGCTGACGTCCTATTAAAGTGCGCTGGCTGTGATGTTATCTTGTGTTATTGTGCATGCTTGCTGCATAACTATACTGTCTGCATAGATGTTTAAAAGCATACTTAAACACATGCTCATTGGTGGACTATTAGTGAAAGGACAGTTGGTGAGGTAGTTATTATAGAAACTTAGCCTCCATGTTAAGATTAGCTAGTCTGACCAACTAGCAGTTAGCCAGGGGTAATCAGTTGTATTTTTTGGATTCAACATTTTCATGTAACTGAATTTAACTGAATTTAAAGAGAAAAGCTGAATAAGTTTTAAGACTAGTCTTTTATGACCCAGAACATCCTAGCAACACCCTAGCAACCTAAAACAATCTAACAACTAGAACATTATAATAACTAGGGGTGTGTGATATACTGGTAGGCATGATTAACCAGCAGAAATTTGTCAACCAGTAGAGAGTATCATCTTTATCATGCTTATGCACTGCAGTATGCAGACCATGAAAATGTATTGTTTGCACACATTTTTTAAAGTATTTTTTGCGTTTTAAATACAAATGTGCAGACATATAGAACAGTGTTTGCAGCGACCCGAGTTCGAGATCCTATCCCCAGCTCTTAATTATCCTATCAAATAAAAGCAAAACACCCATAAATATCACATGAAAAAACCAAATGATTTCCACGCCTTTTAAATGCAAATAACAGCTCTATATGGATGAGCAGCACAAAACTTTGGAAATATTTTATAAACGTCAATAAAAAGTCCAGGTGGTTTTTTCCTCTTGTGATAAGTCATTGAAACAAGTCGTTCAATTAAAGAAGGCGCATGCGTGTATCTTTACGGAAGCAGCACAGAGAGCTTTTGCAAAGTACTCCTTCTTTGCACAGACTGCCTGAAACACCACCTCATGCGAGATAAAAAGCTTTTTGCGATATATGGGCGTTTTTTGCAAAAAAAATTTCCATTCGTAATTTGCACAATCTGAAGAGTGTCTTGCAGTGTCTTTTTGGGGAACTTTTGCCTTTATTATGATAGGACAGATCAGAGCTGACAAGAAGCCCAAGTGGGAGAGGGATAGTGGGGGCGGGATCAGGAAAGGTCCTCGGGACGCCGTATCACAACATATTTTTTAAGGGTTGTATCAAGTTTTTTTTCTGTGATACTGAAAGTGGTGACTAGAATTATGAAAATTCTGTTATCAGAAACGATGAACAATCGCAAAAACCTAAACTAAAATTACTCATATTGTGATATATGATTTTAATCATATTACCCACCCCTACTAACAACCAATATGAACACCCTAGCTACGTACCCTAACAACCACCTATGCTATTATAACCTCTGGCAACACCCTAGCAACCACCCAGGGTTAAGGCACTCATGTTGTACTCACTCTCTTTGATCACAGTGGTTGTTTTCTTAACCTCGGGTCATTTTTTTTAGACACTCTGATCATTTCCTGTGTGAGATAACGAGCTCTAGATAGTCTTGTTTTAGAAAACTTCAGCCTATGCGTCCATGGCTGTGGCTGTGCTACGATGGTGGTCTGTTACCACCATGCTGAAGTAAATCAGTCCAGCTAATAGTGCACAATGTGTGTGTCGTTTTAAGTGTGACAATAGTTATATTTAGCTAACAGGGGTCCAGAGCAGCAGCGGCAGCCGCGCAGCTCCAGAGAGCGACAGTCAGGCGCCAGGATATCCCTGCTCAGGACGAGGAAGTGTCTGTAACTACCTGTTATGCAAACCCAGAGCAGCAGAGGAAAGACGGGGAGGGGGACCGTGACAGTACGGAGGGGGCCAACGAGTGTCAGAGTTATTAGACGGGAATTGATGATATTTTAAGAAGCGCGGAGCAATAGGGAAGAAAGAGAGGTGGATGTATGTGACGCCATGGAGGAGTGTGCTTCATCTGGACCGGTCTAGAGTGTGTGTGTGTGTGTGTTTGAGTGTGATGGGTAGAGGAAACAAGTGTCCTGATTAACTGTCCCCGCAATACTGCGTCTGTTTACACAATCTCTAGGGACTATGTCTGATAAAATGAAAACAATTATGTCTTCATACTGCAATATAAATTATAAACAAGCACATACTGCTTCCATAAACCAATCAGATGCAGACAAGCCATCAACTCCTTATAAACATCCATACGTCCATCAGACTTTCCTACTTTATTCTCGTAGTTTAAGTGCACAACGGCGCCATTGAACAGGGACTTTCCCTTAATCACCTCCCTCAAGGACACAACGACGATGGCTCAAGTCTAGTTTGTGGGCCATTTAATTGCAGTTTTATTCTAAACTACTTTGTGCTAATGAGAGTAAAAGCTTAAAGGGATAGTTCCCCCAAAAATGACAATTCTGTCAATTCCGTCATGTTGTTCCAAACCTGCTTGAATTGCAGTTAAACACAAAACAAATAGTTTTAGATTAAGTCACATGAAAAGCTCATGTAAAAGGGCAATATACACACAGACTTTATAAACTGTATCACAAGCACAATATTTAGAAACTGTAAATAGCCTAGTGTGGGGGAAAATGTAATTTTATAAATGTAATTAAATATATAAAACATACATATATATGTTATACACTGAAGTTCAATTAATTTATTAATTAATAAAATAACTAAATAATAACATAAAATATTTATATGCAATGTGATCTACAATGTAGTAATAAATTAAACAAAATGATAAAAAAAACACTTTTCAACATTCAAGCATACACTAAGACACTTCCAATATACCACTAAATACATACTGCTTGAGATACAATCTGACTGAAATGCATTTCTATAATTGGACATTTGGATGTGGATATATGGATATTTTTCATGGGTGATTTTTCAGTTTTACAAACAACTAAACAGAACCTTTTGGGGGGGATTTACTAAAAATAAAAAAATGAAAAAACAAAGATGATCAGGAATAAATTCCACAAGAAAGCAAGTCAGGGAGAGAGAGAGAGAGCGATATGTGAAGCAAACAGAGAAAAACATCTGTTCCTGAATAAATTCAATCGAGCCTGTTATTGTACATCGTGTTCCAGTTCAATTGTATGAGTGTGTGTGAGTAAGAATCGACAGATGAAACTGAATGAAACGGAGGGGAGGAAGGAAGAATGGAAGGATAGAGAAAAAGGAAGGAAAAGGGATGACACCGTGCCAAAAAAAGCTGCATTCGGAATAAAAACAGAACGAATGAATGCCTTGCTCGCTCTTGATTCTGCCTAAATAAAACACGCACGTGTAACATGATCTGAATCCTGTAACTTTTTCCATTTTGTTGCTCTCCTGCCCTGAATTCATCTCACATCCTCTACGTTCTGTATTTCTGGGAATGTGCTGTTGTGTTTTCATGCCGCAGTTATTAATAACATGTGCTTGGAGTCTTTACAGGAAGCGGGAGACGTACTGCTCCTATTAGTCAAAACCGGCCAAAATCAACTTGAATCAGTCAAAAGAGAAGATTAGAGCTATTATTTTGGTCGTGGTGAATTAAAGGAATATTTCGGGGTTAGGCTCTGCGGTCAGCTATGTGACATGCTTATAAAAACCAAAGAAAATCATTTAAAGAACGAATACAAATGGTGTTTTCTAGTGAATGTTTTCTTCATGAAAGAGAGCTTCAGGAGGGTTTAAAAGCTAATGGTGTGTAAAAAAGAAAGGTCTGTGCTCTCGTGTCATATCAAACTTTCTTGAGAAAAACAACTTAATTATGATTTAAAATGCTTGGTTATTTATTTAATATATTATAAAAAGGATTAACTGTTCATAATTAAACCAGTTACATGCATTAATTGGTTCAATTATGATTTTATGCTTGCAAAGTAAACTTTTCCTAATTTTAAAAGACAAACCCAAAATAGAGACATTTTAGAAAACTAGAGGCAAAAAAGCCAAATTTAGGTGGAATTGGATTTGCTTTATTCTATATTAGCCTTTAAAATGTAATGCTGACAAAGGGGACATTAACTGATGATTATTTTAGTTTTATTAAATAATAATAACTAATAAATAATAATAATAATTTAATTAGCAATTAATAATAACATGTTTTCTATATTTTAAAATATTTCTAAAGCAACACAAATTAAAAAAGGGAAATATAGCAAATATTATGTTTAAAAATAGCATGGAATTAATATTTACACTATTCTCTAAATGCATTTACCCCCTAAATTTAATCAATTAAAAAGTGTTTTTATAAAAACATATTCTGAAAATAATCCTAAAAGTTTCCCTAAATTAATACATATTTAAATTTATTTTAATTTAATTGAATAAAATCTTTTAATGATTTTCCCCAGTGCTTGTTACACTTTTTCAGTTTTCTGTCAAAAACCCCCACAGAATCCAAGATTCGGTGGTAATGTAGTATAATAAGATATTTATAAAAAAAAAAAAATTGAAAATTAAAAAAAATTATTGACTTTTTTTTTTAATTAGCCTACAGATTTGTACCTAATTACTGTATATTCCATATTTTTTTTTACATATTTTGCATTATATATATGCAATATTTAGTTATTTTTGTTCCCCTTCTACCCTGTCATTCCTGAGAGGAGTAAACTTCAGTACATATGACAATAAAGCTGTTGAATCTTTGTCCTTGTGCTGTGCTGAACATTCAATTTTGACGCTTTGGCTGGTTTTAAACCATTTTCTGAGACTAAGTCCTTTCTCTCTCTCCCTGCAGGTTTTGTGCTGGTGATCGGTCTGGTGACGTTCTACAGGATCGGCCCCTACACTCAACTGTCCTACGCCTGCTACGTTAACATCGCTGCTTGCTTGTTTGCCACGCTAGCGGCTGCCATGCTAATCTGGAATATTCTTCATCGCCGTGACGACTGCATGTCTCCGTCGGTCATCGTCATCAGCCGATCTCTGACCACAACCTTCAGGCCGCGCCTAGACAATGACTATGTAGAGTCGCCATGCTGACACGAAGACACACCTCACCTGAGACAAAACACAGGGTGGATGTACACTAATGCACAAGGAGAGTTCTGTCGTTTTAAGTGAAACTTCACGCTTCAGGATTAAGGCAGCGATCACATGACCGCAGACAGTGGATTTGGACTGAAAACTCATTTAAACACAGAAGCAGCACTGTGGATTGCAAAGAATACAACAGACAGATAGAGATCAAGCTGGATCTTGACACATTTATGTTCACAAGTGCACTTATGAGAAAGAATAAGCACATTCGTATGCACATGTATCTGTTATAGTTCTATGAAACATGGAATTTCAGATTTCAAAGGAGTCCAGGCATTGAATATCGCTCCCAGGTCAACTGAATACAGTCCTTTACAGGCCGGCATGGAATCTGCACTTTTATATATGGGGGAAAAAATTCTGGACACATTTAAATTAAGAATGTCCAGTCATTATTGTGTGTGTGTGTGTTTTGCCTAAAGAAACCAAGTCTATTTTTTTTGGTAACATTGTGACATTTCACATTATGACATATTTATCAAAAAAGTAAGTGCATCTGCCTGCAGATTTGCAATAAAATGTTCTTAGATGCTTTACTTTTGAGCTTTTTTCCAATTAAATTAACCATACATTAAAGCAGAGCAAAAATATGAAATATAAACCGTGAAATAATGTAATGAGAACTGTGGGGAAGATATGCTAAATTAAAAACATGCTTGATTGCTTCATTTTAAGAAAAAATGCAAATTCTCTAATTATTCCAACATATTTGAACTTCTAATATAAGAGGGAATGAGATGAAAATCATTTCAGCAAAAAAACAGCACCCAAATACGGTAAAATATGTTAAACAGAGTGAAAGTGTTATAAAATGATTCCAAAATATTACATGTATTAATATTTGAAGGGGACAAGACGAAAATATGGAGGTGCAGATTCTGTGCAAGCCTGGTCATTTGGTACCAAAATGATTTTATTGACTTCTGCATGTGCATCTGACAATTCATCTGATATTACAGTATATAATCTGCTAGATGAGGAAAGAGGAAACTCTGTATGTTCACCAATACGAAGGAAATGATCTGAAAGGGATAGACTGGAACTATATCAGTTCGGTAAACAATAGATATTAATATTTGCTAACCCTTGCCTGTGGTACCCATATATGAGTATAATATAGAGCTATATTAAGTATATTATTACATTTTCACTTTTCACCCTGAGTGGGACTGGTGTAATATTATTAAAGAAATAAACATAAAACCATTCAACACTCAAAGTGGATTTTCTGTGTGTGTGTGTGTGAAAGAGATCGGTGAGCACAGAAGAGAGTCAAGGACAGTCTGAATGAGAGGAAATGAATGGAGACACACATTATACTCTGCTGTGACCCCTGTCCAGACTGACACTTGAATGACGATAACGTGAGAGTAATTCATTTCATTACATGCACAGAAACTATTGGCACGAATAAGGGATAACTCATTCAAAAAGGGTCAAAGAAACACGAAAAAAAGGTGTTACACAAAAATATGAAGCACCAAAAATGTTTTCAGCGTGATTATTCCAAGAAATGTGTATATTAAAATGATTTCTGAAAGATCATGTGATGCTGAAGACTGAAGTAATACAGCTTTCCATCGCAGGAAAATACATAAAAAAAAAAAAACTAAGTGAAGTTACAGCAATTTAGAATGAAAGGAAATATTTTGTGGGGGCATTAACCTTACAAAGGTGAAAGGTTAAAGGTCATATAGACATATCCTACAGTCCGTGCCACAGACAAACCCTACAGGGATCCGGCACGGTTCTTGAGAATGTGATTGTTAAAGATAGGAATCAATAGATCACTCAACTCAAGCTCTTTTCCTTTTCTCGCCGTTTCATCTGTTGCTAAAATGAACTAAAACAATACAGCAGGAATGTACAGTACACACACCCCGCACAGTCATGGAAATCTGTGTCTTTTACGGTAGCGCTCTCGTACACTCCGGCGTCTTTGGGGAAGCCGCTACACACACACCTACATATAAACATCAGTAACCTTACAGGCACGCGAAGTACAATTACAATTCCCATTATAAACATGAAACGCACACACACCCTTCCCAAACACCACTGTAGGGAGACTGCAGTGTGTGTGTGCATGTTTATGTGGTTTATGAGGACAAACATTTGCATAATGACATAGGTATTAAAATATGAAGGTGATTTATGAGGACATTTTCAGTGTCCCCATAATTCAAAAGGCTTAAAAAACATACTAAACGATACTAAATAAAAATGCACAGTTTCCTGTAAGGGGTAGGTTTAGGTGTAGGGTCAGTGTAGGACAATAACACATACAGTCTGTACAGTATAAAAACCATTAAGCCTATGGAGAGTCCCCATAAATCCTAAAAAGATCACAACATCCTCTCTGGAAGTGAGACAGGGAATGCATTTTGTGTCTGAAATTAATGCCAGCACTCAAACAATATAAATAACTGGCTCAACATTCATTACCTCAGTTATCAGTGGGAAATCATTTTTATGACGAAGATCTTTTTATATAGCATCTCCCTCTTCGCTGGAAAGGCTGGTAAATGCTAATCATGCCATCTCGCACGTCCTCCACATACACTCAGACCACAGGCAGCCAGACCGCAGGGTGTTTCACTCGCTCACAGTGACTCGGTCAAACACAAGAGGAACGCCTGCGTTTTAAATCCTGGTAAGATGCCTAACTAGGTAACGCTTTGAGTTGTGATGGACCAATAAATTCACCAAGGCATTAATTGACCAGTATTTCGAGAATATCAGTTCTGTTATTGTTAGCTAAAACAAAAAAAAAAAATTTAAATATGTGAATAAAATATAGTAGACAAATTGTTTTTATAGTAATCATATTACTAAAACTGAAATAAAAACTAAATATGGAAACTATATAAAACTAAATAAAACTAATATAGAAAATAAAAAAAATAAAAAAAACAACCCCAAAAATATAGCCCAGATCAGTAACAGACAATTAGTTTTCTTTTGAAAACAATTTGAAATATTTAGTGAATTTTAACTAGCTTTATCTTAGTATTATTTGTTCACTATTAAAGTTTTCTATTCAGTTTTTCTTGATATTTGTTTTTACTCATTGTAGTGTTTTGCCTTCAAAATTATTTCGGCTGGCGGCCAGTGCAGAATTTCTAATTACATTTTTACTTTCAGGGTTTTTCTATTTAATTTTAAATTAATTTCTTTTTAGTAGTTTTAGTAAAAAATAACACCATTTTTGATTAATTCGGATTCGAATGCAGGATTCGAGCATCCTGCTCTACATATATCAGTATCAGTCACTACAATCTTTTTCTGCCCATTACATTCCTCCTCAAAAATGTTGTCTATCAAGGCATATTGTTACACATATTAACACAAACTATACACTTATCTAGTCTTTGAAAATAAGTGTTGACATTCCCACAGAACAAATTATCACTTGTAAAAACTACTTTTAACCTGCCTAAATGAAGTAAACATAGCATAATGGTCAAAGATGACCATCTAGTGCATGTTCAGATTGAAAAATAGTTTAAAAGTAGTGCAGCCAAACACAAAAAGTGACTTACACATTCACTTATTATGAACCTCATCGCGTGTTGAACTGGTGTTTGTGTTTGTACCTCTTGATGAGTTTGATGGCTTTAAATGCTTCATCCATGTCCCCTATCGTGAGGTAGAAGCTGAAGTTCAGCATGGCGTCTCGGGTCTGTTTCTCGCAGTCCTCTAACCCTACAAAGTCTCTAAGGGCTCGCCGTACCACCATCTGAGGGGATGAAGTCACCTGGGACGAGACCACCTGATCTCCACTCTCACCCAGCTGGCAGGACAGAGAGAGAAACATTTATTATTGATACACATTCTTCTCTTAAATGACTTCTGGGTAACTGTGAGGGTACTCACATGAGGGAGAACGACACCTCCCCTTCGAAAAAAGAGCTTAGCAGTGGCAGAACAGTAAGAATGAAAATCAGAGAGAGAAAAATAAAAAGATGCATGCAAGAAATACAGAACAATTCACATAAAGACGCATACAGACTGACAGACAAGCACGGGGAAAGAGGAATGAAGGGTGTCTGAATCTTGTTTGTCTGTACCTTGCAGATATAATAGTAATACGGTGTATCTAAAGCCAGTAGAGAGAGCAGCGTAGCAGGTTTAGGCTGTGAGTCCTGCAGGAGGAGACCGTGTTCCTGTGTCACAAAGAACGTCACCACCAACACATCCTCCTGCCATGAAAGACAAAACATGTTTTATACACTTTAGCTCATATTATGTATATGGGTCTACTTTGAACTGGAAGAGATTCATACAAATAAAATGCCTTCTTAAGAGAGAGACAATTCAATCAAAATGTTATATTTTTTGCATTTGTATCTGAACCAGGTATAAACCGATCTAAAAAATATTTTACAAGAGACAAAACATGAAACAGAGGGGTTTAGTAAAATTTGCTCGCAAATCCACTTTTCCATATCTCATGCAGTCTTGGGACTGAAATTTGCTAGAAACTAAAAAAATACAAAAGATACAATATATTATACAATATATTTTACACAATAGGTAGCAAATAATAATAACCAAAACAAAAATAAACCTATAAACTGAATCAAGTTTGAAACAACTGCTCCAAAAAAAATGAGGTTCCTATGAAACGCACTAGGTCAAAAAAAAAAAAAAAAGTAGACTGTATTTAAAATATAATATTTATAAATAAATATTAAAAAACAAATTCATTTAAATGTTCATTAGGTTGTGTTTTACCTTCTCAATTTGTGATTGGCTGCTGGTGTGGAGGTCAGAGTTCACGGGAACCGTTTCACACACAAACAGACGTGACTCGCTCTCGTCCCAGAACTGAGAAACAGGACAGCGGGCAGCCAACTCCCCCTCACATCCAGTTCTTAAATTCAAAAACAATTTTTCTCAAAGAATGTTCATTTATCTTTATCTGTGTTTCTGTGAGACCACACAAACATAGGCACCTTTGACTGTCCTCAGACTGTGCAAAACTGCTCTCGGGCCTCCCTGTGAAGAAGTCGAAGTAAGACAGCGTGTCCAGCTCGATGTCGTAGAAATACACTTTGTTATCCGGCCGCCCGTTCACCTACGATGCACAAAAGACATTTATCTGTTATATCTGCAGATCAGTGTTGATACAGCTTATATGACATATATACATATATATATATTGCTATTGTTTTGTTACATTTTGTGATGTTGTGTAATTTTATTATTATTACTTTTTAATAAATATTTGTCAAAGAAAGGGTCATAATTGGGTTTTTCATGACCATTTTCCACATGCTGCACTCCTGAAGTTCAGTTTTAATACTTTATTTTAGTCAAATGGGACCTTACCATGCATCAAACCTGTATATCAAAAGAGCAAAATCCCTTCAAGAATTGTCTTTTTTTGTACCTGTGTAATAAGGATGCTCAACTGACTTCCGTTGGCATTGCATTTGACTGATCTCAGAGCGCCCAGGTCAGGAATGAGCTCAGTGAGGTTCTTTGTGACGCCCATGGGTTTGGCCTCCCTGTGCACACAAACACACACTAATTATGCACACACATATATACACTTACATACGCTTGAGTAGATTAGAGTGTGTTTACCTGCGCGTGAGGTCAAAGACCCTGACGTGACACGTATCTGTTCCCACAGCCAGGTAAGATCCACACACACTCAGTAGTGTCGGGTTTCCTTCAGCTTCAGAAAACACCAACAACTGCTTCACAGTGCCCTGCACATTCACACACACACACACACACACACACATACCCTTATTGGACACAAACTTAGAAATGCAAATACTGAGTAATATGTGCAGTTTGATGTGTTAGAGAATGTGGATGTGCATAGAGTTTGTGTGTGTGTGTACCTGTGGTGTGCGGATCTGGACACGGTTTGGTTCGACAGTATAAATGTTTTCTTCATGTACCGCGAGAGCAGGAGACTCACACTGGAAAGAACCTGATGTTGAAAACAACATAATGAATCAGAAATTACTTGGTGTCTCTTATATGCCATGAGTAAGTCCAGATTCTGTGAACATATCTGTCATCATTAATGTGTTGTCTGGAAATATCACATTTATTGTACCTGTGCTGTGAAGTGTTTGTCCTGATGGCTCATACACAGTGATATATTTCCCGTTCCACACTATGACCATATCCTGTGAAAACAGATAAGAAAATAAAGTAAAATAATTTACAATGTTTGCCAAATTAATAAATGCATTTAATATCTCATAATATAGTATAGTATAATATCTGCAGATTTTAATACATATTTTATAATTACATTATAAATATTAATTTATTAATTATTTATTTAGAATTAATTAATTATTTAATTTTTTCTAAACTAAAAAACATGCATTTAATCTTTTAAAATGTCAAGAGAAATAAAAAGAAATTAACTAAGCCAATTTAAATATATAGCAAAATGTAGTTACGGAATATTATACAATAAAATTTTATTTATGTGGGTGTGTAATATTTAGTTTCTAAATATTCAGTGATTAAATAATTTAACAAAATAATGTTATTATTATTATATAACATGTTTAAATAATATGTAATATATTTTGTAATCATATAATAATTTAGCACAATTAAACATTTTTAATAATCATATTTATCAGTTTTAGCATTGCTCTTTTTTCACCATTATCATATGGTGTAAACAATGATGCTGTCCTGTGGGTTTGTGGTAAAAATCATTGCAGTACGTTTGCAAAATGAGGTGAAAACAGAAAATGTAATTACCTTGGTGACCTGCACGGCTCTGATGTGTGTGTCTGTGTGGAAGGTGATGTGTGTGTTGGTGTTGAAGTTGGCCAGGCTGAGCTGTGTTGGCGTGAGCTGCACTGCTGCCATCTGCTGGCTGTAATGAGAACACATCACATGCTCTGACAGGATCACCACACAGCTGCTGCTGCAGACGGCCAACAGATGAGAGCTGGAACCCCACTGCAGACACACGGAGAGACAGACTTCAACAAACTGAAGGAAGAATCAGTATTATTGTCTGTAGTAACCAATAGCGTGTCACACATGATGTAGTAAACATCCCTAAATATCTTAAGCCAGCGCTCACTTGTAGCTGTGAGATGTTTCCTTCCACCTCTGCTGGTGTTTGGAGTTTCCAGTGTATTTTTGTGTCTCCTTTCTGATCACTCACTGTCACCATGTGCCACAGAGCAACACGGCCTCTGCTGGTACCTGCTGCAAGAACTTCTGCAGGTGAAAACACAAAGATCCAGATCACTTCTGAACAAAATCACACTTTGTTTTAGCAAACGCCTTTAAATAAAACGACCTAAACTGTATTCAAGATATACGTGCGCTGCTCAGGGAATCAAACCTGTTAGCTTCTTTGTCTCTTTAATAAGAATTTGCTAAACGAGAGACAGGAAAATAAAGGAAAAAAAAGATTTCTGTTTCAAACAAATGGTGTTCTTTTGAACAAAGAAAGATCCTGAAAAATTGTATCACAGTTTTATCATATTTTTAAAAAACAAAACAACAAAGCTATTTCAAACGGAAACAATACAGAAACTCAGGCAGTATTTGTGTACACTGTTCAGGGTTACACAGACTTGTAATCGTGTAAAATCTTACGTTTAGAAGTGCAAAAGGAAACACAGTTGAGCAGTTCTCCTTTCTCGAAGCCCAGAGACTCATCCAGCGTCAGAGCGTAATGATCATCCAGCTCCACATCCCACAACCTACACACCACCATCAGAACACATGCAACATCTCAGGGCAACTGCGGAGAAACTATACCTTTATATACAAGGTTAAAAACACACACACACAAAGAGAGCTAAAATTAGTTGTCAACCTAATGTGTTGTTCTCCTGATGCTGTGATGAGCAAACCGTTTTCTGTCCACACAATGTCTGCATGCTGCCCTCTGCCACTGAGCTTCACCTGTACACAAAGCAGGGTTAGTATACTTAACTAACACCATAACATACCTTTTTTGTTATTTGAAATAATAATAATTTTAAATTTGGCAAAACAGCCCATTTTCATTTATTGTAACTAGATGAATTAAAATTACTAAAACTAAAATAAAATGATAAAAAAAAAACTAATAAAAATGGACAAAAACATCTAAATTATTTTGAATGCAGAATAAGCTGTATTTGGTGACAGCTGTATGTCTATGTCTGTTATGTGTATAAGTGTAACAAAACAGCTACAAAAATTCTTAATGTACTAATAACTAAATAGCTCAAATAAAAACTATATTATAACAACATTCAATTAAATTAAAAGATCACAACAACACAAATGAAAAGATAAAAGTACCACTTTTGTGGTTCTGATATGATTACTTTACTGATCTCCTGAGCGACTCCGTCCGGTGCAAGACTAAACTGAGAGAGCAGCAGTGACTCTGTTACTACGGCAAGAACGGCCCTTCTCTTAGAGTACCACATCTTCTGTACCGCACTCTCAACGGACATCAACGGCACACTCCGCGCCTGCTCATCCACACTGTACACGCTCCCTAAATAACACACACACACACGGTTATAACAAACCCACAGCATCTGAACATCATTGCTAAACATCCTGTTACATCTCACCATCAGCTGTACTGATGTAGAACCCCAGTCCTTCCTGTGATCCCAGCGCAAACACTCCTTTATTGCTCTTCTTCCAGTTAAACATGTCCAGAGCACTTTCGTCGCCGCTGACAGCAGCACGGGCCAGCATCGCCACATCCCTACCGACACAAACACACACTAGGATTCTTATGCCAGACAGAGTGCATATAAAAAGCAGCAACTCTTGTGAAAAATAATACTTTTTATGGAAATGAAATAATTTACAAGGATATACATGTGTATATCATTTAATTAGTATTATAATATCTGCAAGGGCGTTTGTTTTATTTTTTATGCTGCAGTCCATAACTTTTTTGTGTTCAAAATGTACAAAATGTATTTAATAAGTCCTGAATCACTACGATACATCTATAATAAGAGTTTATATTCTGACTATTTAGACCGGTTTAGGTAGAGCGGCCCGGTAGACCGGCCACTGTGGAGCGGCCCGGTACCTGCGTGACTCGTCATTGACATAAACAGAGAGAAGTAGATCCGGCTCCAATGTTCTTCCACAAGACACAAGTTCTGTTTAGTAACTGCTAAAGCACCAACAGTTCTATACTTTTAGGATTTTAAGTTCACTACAGCTGCACAATCACAACAATTGAGGAAAAACGTCTAATCAGTTTACAGTAATCATTTCACTGTAATACAAGATTTTAATGTACTATGTACACAACTCAACATTTCCTCTCTGGTCCAGCCAGAACTAGTCCTCCACTAAACTGCACAGAAACCATTATGGCACTGATGAGACTCACTCAGTAGGTGGTGGAGGTCTGAAGATGCAAGATGTCAGTGGTTTACTGTAGTCATGTTTTATCAGAGGAGATCCCTGCAGCTTCCCTCTAGCATCCACCCTCCACACGGCCATTACACCTGCCTGCCAAACACACACACACAAATGCTTTCACCTCATCAAAATAAGGTGCGTTTTTGCTTAGTACAAGCAAAATGATCTGCCAATGGCGTATTATTTCAAACAGAAAACAAGAATATTTTACTTACCTCATTGGCAGATTATTTAGCTTGTTCAAGTAAAAACTTCTGAAAACAAGACTATAATTTTTATTTTTGTCTAGAAAATCTTTCTTGATTTAATAATTTTTTGATATTTTGGCTGAAAACAAGACAAAAAGAAAATCTAAGCTAGAAAAGCATGTTTGCAGTGTAAACATCAGCATTTATTGTACTACACAGAGAAATGTGTTTAACCTGATCTCCCGTGACCAGTCGGCTGCCGTTACTGCTCCACTCCAGCACTGTGATGCAGGCGGTGTGTGTGTTGTTGGGCAGGGGTGTGTATTCACCGGAGGGGTGTGAGAGGAGCAAGGTCTCGCCCGTCTCCCATCCCACCGCCAGCAGGGGTTTAGTCGGGTGCCACTGCAACAACGAGGGGCTGAATCCCCGTTCCACATGACACAGCTCAACATGCTCCCCCTAAAACACACATAAAAAAAATCAATGCCAACATTGAGAATACTTCACAACATTACTGTATTTAATTACAAATAGTTCATTGTAATAATTGGTGAGTAGAAAATACTTTTTAAAACATCTTTCAGACCCCAAACTTTTGAACAGTGGTATAACTTGCATCCAAAATGTTCTGTCACCTGTTGCAGGTAAACATCCACACAGCCCCCGGTGGAGGCGTTCACAGAGCCCACGGCCAGCACACACACACTGGGGTGCCATGAGATCAGGACAGCCGCTCCACTGCTGTCAGGAGCCTCAACACGATGATCAAAATACACAGCCATCACCTACAAAACTGCAGATATCATGATCAGACTGTTAATAATATCATAAAGCACATCTTACAACAGTCATGTGATAGTGATAATACTGATTGATAAACTGTATATGACAACTATCATATAAAAAATCAGCCTCTATACGGTTTATATGACACATTTCCGGTTAACAGAAATGACTGTGATGGTACTATGGTACAGTGGCGACATTTTGATAAATATTATATTTTTACTGTATGATTATACAGATGTATTTAAATGATTAACATAGCGTATTACGTAAAACCACGCCATTACCATGCTACTATGATAAAAAAAAAAAAACAACATGGTAGTAGCATGGTATTTTATGTAAGTGTGACTCCTCAAAGTTAACGGTTTGCTGCGCTGATAAAGTTGTAAATAAGATGCATTTCTTAAATTGGGGAAACGGTTGTGATGATCTTTTAAGCTATTTCAGCGTCAGTGGTTAAGTGTAATGGTAAACGTTGTTTACATGTTTATAACGTTAGTAAATCTGTCGCTAGCTCTGTTAGCTAATCCACACCGAGGCCTGCCGCTTTAAAAAAACCGTTCAAATAACGACTGTTTAAAGAATTTACCTGAGAGCTCTTCCGCTCGGCACTGCCGTTATGACCGTGTGTTCTTCGCCCAGCATATGTATGATTTACACAATAAAACGATGAAATTAGCCCTTCGATGTTTACGACGCGCCTTTAGCTGTGAAGCGTCTTTTTCGGTTGCCCAGACAACCCCTGGAAGAAGCGCGAAGGGGCGGGGCTAAAACGTGGGGGCTGCGTCTCAACCAATGAGGTGAAGCGAGTGGAATTGCTAATGAGGTGCGTTTTGTTATTATGGCTTCAGCACATGTGGGGTCATTAGAGTAACTGCAGCTTGATGATTTTTAATTTTTATTCATCATTTGAAAAGAGTTTGAAATTGAATAGATGGGGAGAACAGATTTTGGTAACCTTTATTAATACCTTGTCGGATTTGGTGACCCTGCTGTATACATTCGACTAAAATGCTTTCTAAGATAAAATAATGCATTAAAAAATGGGTTTTTCACAGCATGAAAAACTTTATTTAGTAAACAGAAATCTTCAATATCCATAAAGAGCTCTTTATTTTACAGCCACTAAGTCGTACAAAAATAACACAGTACATAACACAATGTTAAAGTAATTAGTGATGCTTCTTGTCAGGATCATAAAATCTTCTCCAGATGAGTGTGAGATATTGTCAGCCCTCCTCAGGTCTCCATATCCGGGATCTGCAGCTGAGTTTTGAGGTTTTTGTCCATCAGCATTAAACTCTGTACTGCCAAACTCCTACAGTCTGCATCACAATCATTCTCTGCCACATCTGAACATAAAAATACATTTATAAATAACATAACCAAACACATACAAACGAGTCAAACAAGCACTATCTACCTGCTAGCCAAGCTCTGGTCTCCATCAGGTCATCGCCGAGTTCTGTGAGTAAGTTCTCAGCAGGCATGCTCAGAAACACAGAACAGACAGCAAACATAACACCCCTCCGCACCATCCTACAGTTAAAGCCAGAGAGAGAGAGAGAGAGAGCATTAGATGAGGATTAGCTGTATGCATGCAGTAAAATGCAAACTTACTGGTCAGTGTGGAAGCGCACGGCCCAAACAAAATCCAGCAGAGCTCGGCCCATCTGAGACACAACCTGAGCAAAAACATCAGTGGTTATACGAAGTGCACATCACTCCTAATGGGCCTGCACTGTTTGGGAAATAAATCAAAATGTAATTTTTCTGATTATAAACTGAGGTTCAATTTTAGGTTTGCTGTGCCTGTTCATAAATCTGCCAAAATATATTAATATCACTATGAAATAATAACAATTATAATTAATATATATTTAAAATAACAATAAAGATGAAATTAAAACAAAATAAGAAAGGTATTACTATTTTAATATTTCACTGTAAAATAAAATAGAGTAATTAAGAAAAAAAAAAACTTTTTTGTTAAAGCAATTGTGATTTAAAATACAATAAAATAAATTTAAAAAATCAGGTTTGCTGGCAGGGCTGCACGATTTTGAATATATATTAATGTAGCTATAAAATAATAATAATTACACAAACATCCAGAAAAAAAATCCAAGCAAAAACAAGATATAAAACATATTACTATTGTAATATTTCACTGTTTAATGAAATTGAGTAATTCTTTTTTAATCAATATGACTATTAAATAATATGAAGAAATCAAATAATTGCAATTTTTTGATTATTAGTATTATTACTAAACAAAAATATACAATTCTAAATTTAAAAAAAAAGAAAAAATACTATTGCAAAATTTCACTGTAAATGAATAGTATTTTGTAATAATATAACAATAATCATTTTATTTTACATTATAACATACATTAAAAGTACAATACTCAAAATCATGGCCGTTTTTAATTTCTCAGTTTTCAAACTTGCTCTTCTTTAGTAATAAAAATAATAAAGTGTTAATAAAACGCATTTATTAACTGGTAACTGGGTGCTCGTGTAACATACTGCAGCATGTTTAATTCTGCATGGATTATGTAATGCATGCTGTGTTTGTGTATGCTTGTACCGGTGCATTGATGGCCAGGTGCATGAGCAGCCCAAGCGTGTGCAGCAGCCTTCCCAGCACCAGATGATCGCTTCCCAAAAGGTCAAAGGTCACCTGCGGCCTAAAACATAAAGTCAGTGCAGTAATGTAGGAGCTTAAGAAAATGTGTGCAGCCAAACAGACCTGTCATAGCTCCTGAGCAGCGGGAAGAAGAAAAACCCAGCGACCGGAGCATAACGGTTGGGAACGGCTTTGACTGACTGAGTCACACCCTGAGTGAAACAGATATTGATATTAGACATCATTTTATTGTTAATGTGGAATATGCACCTCTGTGAGGGCGTCTCACTTTGCTAATCCGCCTGGTTTTGCTCTGGATTCGTTTTTCTACGATCTGCCTCCAGTGTGTGATGTCATCGCGCTGCTCCAGAGGCATCACTGCACTGATAGGCTGAGCCTCAGTGTGCTTATTTGTGATTGGCTCAGACAGTTCCTGGGCAGAGAGAGCAAGGACCTAGAATAGTAGAAGTGAGAGATTAGTGGTTGAGAAGTCACATGCGTCATACGGTCCTTTGGAAATGATTCTAATATGCTGATTTGCTGCTCAAGACAAGTTCAGATTATTATCAAGGTTTAAAACAGTTGCGCTGCTTAACAATTCTGTGTAAAACAGGACATTTTTCAGGATTCTTTACAACGGTCTGACCTCCAGAATGTCCAGTCTCTGTCTCAAGCTGTAGTTGAGAGAGTATAACTCTGTCGTCCAATAATCTACAACCTACAGAGGAACACAAAAAAAGCAGTCACTTCCATGTGCTTCTATTTAGAGCTGTGTTTGTAACCATCTGTCTGATGTCTCACCGGTTTGACGTCTGTAACAGTGATGGCCACCATGGCGTTCTGCCGGAGCATGTAGAAGTGCGGCGTGCTGTATCTGTCCTCCAGGTGAAGCAACACTTTACTGAACTGAACACTCACCTGTGATACACACACACACACACACACTAATGAATCGTTATGACTTACACAACAGTTTCAGGCATGAAAAGTCTGCTGCATTGACCTCTGACCTCTTGTGTGGCCTTCACGTTCTTCCTAAGAAGAGCTTCTGCCACTTGCAGACTGAGTTCAACCCTTTCAGCATCATCAGATGACATTAACGCTGCAAATACAGATCATTCAATAACCTGAGACGACGATTCAGATAAAAACTATTAAAACACTTTTTTAATTCAAATAAAGCTGAAAGAATATGTAAATATTACATGAAAACTTATTACAGTTAATTTACAACATTTCTAATTTTTGTTTAGTTTAAGCTCAAAAGATTATACGTGCACAAACACACAAATGTGTGGGTTTTTTTTTGAATGTTTTAATCTTTAGTAATTCATCTAATAATATAGAGTATATATATATATATTATTGGACAATTTACTAAAATTATGAAGTTAAAA
>JAUMHP010000038.1:2750772-2782362 GCA_032361065.1 Enteromius trimaculatus | reverse complement strand
ACAAGCTACTGCAAAATATTAATAAAAACTAAAATAGTAGGTAAATAATACTAAAAATAACAATGGTTGACAATAGATCACCTTCCAGACAGTCTCTGACGTAACGTGGTGGCGCTGATTTCTTCTTCTCCTGATCAGCTGACATGTCATATGGAGTCAGATCATCATCACTTGGAGGGCAGAGATGTCATTTCAAGAGAAATGTTATTGTGGAGCAACATCCCTGACCTTACAGTTCTCATGTGATTATGACAGCGCAGATGTACCTGTCCAGTTCAGAATCACTCCCCTGAGCAGCTTCAGATGTCACTGACTGACCTGCTGAACACTCAGCTTTACACTCCGGAGAAAGACTGAAACAATAATAAATCACAGACGTGTCACATAAAGCTCATTTTCATTTTAAAATAAGCTCAAAATTGCATGGTAATTGCTGGTTACACCGGTCTAAATGTCACAAAAATGTTGATTTTTACAAAATACTGCTACCAAATGTAGCATAAACAGTATTAATATGTACTTTAGTTCTGCTAACTTAAAAAAAGAGTGCTTTAAATGTAAATTATAGTGGCTTTCCTTATAAATAACATTAATTATAAATGTCATGGCTAAAGATATTTATCTAATATGAATGTGGGAAATGTACAACGCAAATTCAATGTTTTCCTTCCTAATTGCATTATATAATTTGCTTTGGAATATAAACTGCACATACCAGAAAATACAGTAAATAAAACACTGGTGTGCATTCGTACCTGGTGGTGGTGTCAGGCTGGTGCCGTTCATCATCATCATCCTCAACAGATAGAGACTCCATCAGTGACTTCAGCTCTCTGATCTCCTCATCCGGCTCATACTGACACGTTAGCATCGAAATAAAAGTCAAGGAATGAAATAAATATCTCACAGATGAGCACATCTGGTTCGGAAAGGGACCAGGATCAATAGGTTCTCATTGTAAAGAAGACCAATGTCTAAATGGCTCACCTGGAATTTTAACTGTGATCCTGGTGTGTCTAAAGTGTGACTGAGACACTCGCCCACGACCATTCCCATCCGACGAATACGCTCAATATTGCTGTCCAGGCGACATTGGACACCTCCCAGCATGCACTGCAGCATCTCTGTTGGACAGAAAACCTCATAATACACCAGAAGACTGCAGAAAAACGCATTTGAATATATGCATGTGCATTACCTGGTCGTAGTTCTTGTGTTTCAGATTGGTCGAGTAAAGCCACACACAGCAGTAGCACTTTACTGACGTACAGCTGCTGTTCCACACACGTGTGTTTCACAGCACTGCTGTTACACCACACCTGACACACACTCCGAAGAACCTACACACACCAGATAGAGCCTCTCTTAAACAAATACATACACAAATGAGTCATCAGAGCAAATATAGCACAACAAACACAACAGAGCATCGTCATACCTGTTTAAGCAGCATCCTGCGCTCGGAAATAGCCAAATAACCAAGAACAGACCTTAACAACCCAGTCTGAATTTAAGGAGAAACAGGGAAACTTAAATTAAACATGATAATGAAAACATTTATTAAGTGTGATTTTACAAAAATAATATTCTTTTGAAATTTCTATACATCAAAGATTCATATAATGTTCTAATAAAGGATTAGAGAAACAACATTTTGAAAATAATTCTCCAACTCCCCTCGAGTTAAGCAGTTGAGTTTTACCGTTTTCTAATCCATTCAGCCCATCTCCGCGTCTGGCGGGAGCACTTTTAGCTGCAGCTTAGCATCAATCATTGAATCTGATTAGACCGTTAGCATCTCACTCAAAAATAACCTTAGAGTTTCGATATTTGTCCTGTCTCTTCTATAGCTACATCTTGTACTTAGACCGAAGAAAAATTAAAAGTTGCAATTTTCTAGGCCAGTATAACCAAGAACTATACTCTCATCCTGGCGCAATGATATTACGCAGCACATGAAATAGTCCCCACCAAAGCTCCTTGATTATTACGCTAGAGTTCCTAGCCACATCGGCCTAGAAAATCTCAACTTTTTATTGTTAATCTGTTTTAGTACACAATATAACTATAGAAGAGTCAAGTTTCAAATAGGAAAAATATTTGAACTCTCTAGTCATTTTTGAGGGTGATGCTAATGGTCTAATCCGATTCAGTGATCTATGCTAAGCTAAAAAGTGCTACCGAGCTGAACAGATTAAAAAAACAGTAAGTTTAACTCTAGGGTAGTTACCTTTAACAGTTGTTGCTGATATTTGTCTTATTATTGTGCTACTCACTGAATGCTGATACTGCTGCAGTAACAGTTTATGAGTTAGAACAAACTGAGCTTTCTTATTGGTCAACACCAGGTTTCCCATCAGCCTGGACACAGCAGCCGGCCTGAAACACACAGTCGAGTCCGATAACAACTCATTCATTAAGAATTCATTACCGTTAATTAACCTCCTCTCTTACCCTCTGAGGCTGCGTATGAGTCCCGTGATGACACACTCTGTGCATCTTTCTGGAACCTTCTCCAGCAGTCTCTGCGTCACACGCTGCCACAGCGGGTCCAATCGGGTCAGGGATGAGAGCCGGGGTCCCAGAGTCTCAAAAATCTGAGCTACACACACATACGTTAATGAGGCAGACAGGTAGCAAATGCAATCAAAAAACTTCATTAGTAACTTAAAAATAAAACTCACAGCTGTATCCTTGGATACACACTTTTCCCAACACTTGAGCCACAAACCCAAGAGAGCAGTCCTGTCCCGCTATACCAGAGACACACATGAGCACGCAAAAAAAAGACAACCACTGGTGAACACCAAATATGCAGTAAATTATGGGATGGATGCAACAATGCAATAAAATTAAAATACACAGTGGTTGCAATGTTGCATTAAAATATGAAGTGGATGCAATAATGCCTTAAGCATGTGCTTTACTCCTAAGTGTTTCCACCCTGAATGTGTGTGATACCTCTGAGAGCGTGGCATGTCTTCTCCAGTGTGTCCAGTATGCTGGTGGCCAGCAGCGGGTAGTAGTGCTGTGGAAGGAAGGCATCAGGCGTGTTTGCATGCAGATGGTTGCAGGTAATGGAGGGTAAAGCTGCAAGGTGGCTGATGATGGTCTCTCTTAGCTGGGGAGATTCTGAACATGCTTCAGCCACCTCACATCTGGACCACAACAACACCTGCAGACGACCAGCAGAGAGGAACTTCTCCAGCACAGACGCACATCGCTCCAGACCTGCACTCTCTCTGTGTGTAAAAGAGACACAATACATCATTAGTATAAACAGACAGACAGATAAATAGATAGATACTGATGTCATACCCGGTGGAGCTGATGCTGTCCAGCAGAAGCAACAGTGTTTGTTCCGGTGGACCCTTGAGGAACATCTCATCCCAGAGCTTCTCGATCTCCTTATCTTCACACCACCTGCTAAACCACTGCGCGCTCACCAGCACCCGGATCGCGTGAGTGAAGTGAAGGCGCCTGAATTCGCCTTCTTCCATGTAGCTCGCGAGTGTGCGCAGCGCGTGCACGACCTCCGCGGAGTCTCGTGAGGTGGAGAGTGTCCTCAAGCACGAGCCCACCTCGGTACCAGCGGAGCCCATGACGTCACGGAACTGATGCTTGGCTGAAAACTCAGTTTAATGCAGCGTCACTTCTGCAACTTAATAAATAAAATATCAGTGCGTACATTGGGCAGCTGGACTTATATCCGGATCATATGAACCTATATGTCATATGGGACCCTGAACCACGTAACCAGTTATAAGGGTTCATTTTTTTAAATTGAGATTTATGCATCATCTGAAAGATGAATAAAAAAAGCATTGTTGCATGGTTTGTTAGGATAGGACAATTATGGCCTGAGATGCAACTATTTAAATACCCAGTATCCAATGGTGCACAAAATCGGAATATTGAGAAAATCACCTATAAATTCGTCCAAATTATGTTCTTAGAAGCACATATTACTAACCCAAAATTACGTTTTTATATATTTACGGTAGGAAATTTACTAAATATCTTAATGGAACACGATCTTTACTTAATATCCTAATGATATTTGACATTTTGATCCATATAATGTATTGCTGGCTATTGCTACAAATATACCCACGCTACTTATAACTGGTTCTGTGCTCCAATGTCACATATAATAATTTAAATGAACGCACAAGATGCAGTTGTTGACTTACAGTAACGTATTGCATCTGCAGAACTGCAACACTTCATGGGATAACGAACGTTATATATACTCTATATGCATAGCATAATGTTAATATGTTTATAGCTATACACTACACATACTTGCCGTTTTAAGCTGGTTATAGTTTTAGTCATTCCGTTATATTAAATGGTGAAATAACTCGCAGCGTCAGTCGTGTTGACAACACGTGATTGCGCTCTAATACGTGTCCGTGTAGAAGCTGATAGTCAGAACAAAGGTTCCTATCAGTAACTCAGTTCCACATCAGTTCACTAGATGGCGCTACAAGACACGTAAACCCTCTTAGACTTGTATTTTAGTTCAGTTATATATCACTTTTTGTTCATTAATTTACTATCAAGCTCATAAAGATCCATTTATTTTACCAATAATTCCTCATTCACTCACCCTTGAGTTGTTCCAAACCTGTATGAATTTATTTGTTCTGCCGAACACAAAGAAAGATATTTTCAAAAAAGTCTATAACCAGGCTTTTTTGGGTCACCATTTACTTCCACAGTATGTTTTTTCCTACCATTGTCAATTCCTTACCAATTCAATCGTGACCAAAACAGCCTGTTACTCAAAGACCCATGAAAAAAAAATCAACAAATAACTTATTTGCACTTCATTTATTGGTGACTAATTTTATTTTCACTTTTCTTTTAACCTTCATACAATTATTTGAAAATCTATAAGACCCCGAACAGTAAAAGATACATCTTATGGGGGCATCTTCAAAATAAAGCAAAACATTCAACAGAAGACAATACTGATATCTTTCATTTATACAGTAACCTTAACAATAGAGTAAACATTTTTATTTTACAATTGTATCCTTCATTACCAGGAGTCCTTTTTTTGTTTGTTTTATTAACATGTATTTATAACTATTATTAGTCTTTTAAAGTCTAAGTGGCAAGCAGAACTCCTTCTAAGCGGTGAAATGTTGTCTTTGGACACTGAAAATGCGTGTTGACATATCGTAAACCATAAACAACAGCTGTTTAACATCAGACAGATCAAGAGCAGTAGATTCAGATCTTCCCTTATTATAGTCTCTGTAAGGAAATTAAGGAAGGAGACAGCAGGCGGTAAACGCGCGCTTAATTCAAAAGTCTACACAAGCAACGTTCCCGCGCTTTAAGGTCCATCAGTATCATTACAGTAGCTTTAAAACAGCCATATAGACGTGACAGCAGCGGAATCGCCTTCAAAAGTTCTCCAGCATCGTGTTATAGGGAAAATTTAGGACAGGACAGGATAGGATGGGTGTCAAAACCAGAATGGGCGATGCAGAAAAAAGGAGAAAAGAAAAATGTGAACTGCAGCGTGCTTTTCCACAATCCAAAAAGAAGAAAACAAAAAGGATTAGGTTTAATCTTTCATTTAACTTATTTAAAACTCCACTGGATTTTTTAGAGGGGGAAAAAAGCGAAAATCAAACATGCTAGCGCCGTATGAGAGGGATGTACATCCATAATGGCGCGCTGGAACAGACGAAAATAGTGCGTCACCGGTCAAGTGGAAGACAAAATGAAACGGAATATTAATTCCATTTGTCCATAAAAATACGATTCCAAGAACGAAAGATATAAAACGTTCTAGATTGATATTTACACCCACTTTCACCAGAGAGAGAGAGAGACAAGTTTTGAAAAGCAGAAAGAAGCAAAAGTCCTTTTTCCCGCGTGTCTGTTAACGGTTCGATTCCCCTTCAGTGCCCGCTTCTTTTTCCCGCCAACGTTGATAGAACAACTTCACCTCATGTTCCTTCAAACAATTTAAATAGCAAACAATATTATATCAAAATAAAATTAATCAAGAGTGCAATGAACATTTCCAGTGAGATTTTAAGAGTCTTCTGTACAGAAAATCAAAGTCTTTCGGAAAGAATCCAGCACAGGAGGCGGCTGCCAAATATCCTCAGCAAGAAATCGCACAGGACAGATTACCTTACCCACAGTGCACCACTGCTAACTCCGTTGGTGGGTGTCGGCCTCCCTTGATCCTTTGCATTTTGCATCATCGTAATAAATAAGAATTTAAAGAAGAACAGCATTAACATTCAGCAAAAACTCGTTTACGAGCTAATCATACGCACACGCTCAACCCTCAGGTCAGCAAATGTCCCTCACATGGGCTAACGGTGTGACTGCTTAAACCAGACTTACGCTGGTTAACTAGTTTCTTACACTGAAATTCAATCTATGAATTGTGAACACATATACAGAGGGAATGGGCGCCTCAATCCCAAAACACAGGGAAGTCACAGGAACCGAAAGACAGGGCCGTTCACACACTCTTTAAGCTAACAGTGCTCTGAATTATTAAATTATTTGATCAAAATAATGATTGGATTCTTCACACAATGCCTCTCGCCTCCCGTTTTAGTTCATAAATCAGGTAGGGTTGTCGCAATGGTGATTATTTGACCTCCAGGATGGAGGGGTTGGACTCCATGATGGCGACGATGATGCGGTCGATGTAGTCCTGCAGGCGGAAGTTGATCTCTTCCTGTTTGTGAATGGCCTCCATCAGCTGTACACAAACACACATTAAATATCACATAGCATTCATTATTAATAGCTCAAATAAAGAACAACAGTGTGATACAGACCTCAGTGCGGGAGACATTGTTGATCTCAGCGGCAAGTGACTCTGACAGAGACTCTGTAAAAAGACTCTTTGCTCCCTGGATGCTCAGATTAATAATCTGACCGTTCAGCTCATCATTCTGCTCCTTTAGACTGCGGTTATCCTGCACAGAGAGAGAACCACAACAGATATTTGACCTGTTTTACCAGTTTAAGTCTTGGGTCGGTCTTTACCTGTTATGTAGTCTGTGATGACTAATCCTGTAGTGGTTTGAGTCTTTTGGGCTCGTGTTTTTAAGCCTGTGCTTCAGTCTGTGTGTTGACCAGTTTAAGTCAGTTTGATTGTGTTTGTACCTGTTTGAGTCTGCGTATATCCTGCTCCAGTTCGTTCTCTCTCATGTGAGTGTTGTATTCCTGCAGACCGGAGCTCGCCGATCGGCCTCTTCTCGCTTCAGTCTCCAACTTAAACAGCTGCAGGTGTTCCAGCTGCTTTCTCAAGTCCTCTATCAACTACACAAACACAGAAAACATTAACAGCCATGACCGTGATGAACAACCATGTGACCGCACCTATAAAGACAAACGAGACGTCTCACCCCCTGAGTGCACTCCTTCTCTTTCTGGTTTGTGTGACGTTCATGGCTCAGCTTGTCGGCCATTTTCCTGCGAGATTCGATTTCTTCGTTCAGTCGATCTGTGACGTCATCTACCTCATCCTGAAGTTTCCTCTTTTCCTGAAAAAAAAAAATTACTCCATCTTAGATATTGTTTGGACTTTATTTTGGACATTCAGCAACAAAAAGGAATAAAAAGTGACTTAAACAATTATTTAATGCTCATTAACTCTACTTAAATTCACTCAGCATTGGCAGACAGGTCATCCTGGTCTCTGTATGTGATCTACAGACATGTATGAGACTCTGCAAGTGTTCGTACCTCCTCCAGTCTCTCGATGTTGGCTCTCAGACAGGGAACACATGACCTCAGCTCACTGTTCTCCTCATCCAACTGATGCAACCTGAACGCATGGAGCACACAGACAAAAATGCACCATGATGTTTTCTTTTGGGGCAGAGCGCACAGTGAAAACATTCAAACACAATACTGGGTGAGAGAAAACAAAAGTCATGTTAACACAGCCGGATTATATTAAACGCTGAGCCAAGTAATCTCAGAGCTACTTCACACTGAATGCATGCTGTTCTCCAGTAGATGGCACACACATCTTATCTGGAGAGCTTCACAAAATAACAAAGGAACCATTAAAGCCGTCTTGAATTTGTTCAGCTTTAGGCTTATTATTTATATACTTTTTATCAACATTCTGAATAGGCTTTTATACTTTTTATACTTCCAGTTGACATTTAGTAACGTTACAGTCTTTAAAATGTTTTTGATTTTTTGTGATTTTTACGTTAAGTTTTCAACGTTAGTTTCATCAGTTTTATAACTTTAACTAAACTTACTTAGTTTCTAAAGAAAGATTTAAAAATTAAAAATAAAAACATTTCAGCTTTGTGTAAACATATAAAAACATGTTATTTATTATAATTATTTCACATTTTTAGTTAACAATAACAACACTATAATCATCCAGGAATATATATGAACAGTGAGAAACAGTGTGATGCATGTGTCCTCATATTTCTCTATTATAAGACTCTGAAGAGACATAACCTGAGCTAATGACTTTCTCAGGAGGACTGCTAATAAAATTACACCCCTCCAAATGTGCTCAACCGTGTGTGGTACAAGAGCTGATAAACAAGCAGGTCTCTGAATATGTTTTTCCAACTGAAATATTGTGTCTTGCAATAAAATGTTATTGTTGTAAATTGTGCAAAAAGTGATATGATATAGCTGGCTAATATAAATTAGGATTTCTAAAATTGAAAGATAATCTTGGAAGGGGTCAAAATTACTAAACCGGAAGTTTTGCTTCTAATATAAAGCTGGTATTGCATATTAAAAACTTTAATCAATATTTTTCTCAGACATATACAAAACTTCATTTTAATTATTAATTATTTATTTACAATTATTAATCATGTTTGTGGCAGGAAAGTGTGAAAAATAATCTTGTTGTTTAACCCTGACAAGTCTGTTGCTATTTTGTCCAAACTAGATCATTAAGGATGTACTGTGTCTGGCCTCACCTGGCCTGGAGGTTCTCGATCTCCAGGTCTCTCTCTCGCTGGAGTTTGTTCAGAGCATCTCTGTGTTTACGTGTGTATGCGAGTAAGCTCTCCTCGGCGTGCAGCTCCTGCTCCTTCAGCTGTTCCTCCAGAGCGTTTGCTCGGTGAACTAGAGTAAGGTTCTCCTGCCGCAGGCGCGCATGCTGCTCTTCGCTCTCCGTCGAGTCCTTCTCCAGCTCGCATACGCGCTTCTCCAACAGCAACACCTGCAGGACAGACACGGTGTTAGTCAATAATAAGTGTTAATCACCCTACCCAAAAAAAATGTCAAGATAAGTTTTGGAATTGCTTTGAATGTCATCAACAGTTTAAATTATGTTTAAACAACCTAATCCACATCAAATGCACCATTTGAACCGGTTTGACAAAAAAAGTTTCTGAACCTTGTCTGTGATGTCACGATCCGCAAGGTCCAAAATGTCTTGAGTCAGATCTCCCATGGCATCCAGAGTGCCAGACTGCTGCAAGTGTCTGAAAAACACAAACATTTCGACATGTTCCCTGCTGAACCGTAACCCAGCATGAATTTCTATGCGGGTCCAGCCTGTTTTTTCACTTTTGCTGGTGGACCAGCATACTTAGACATATTTGACCAAGATGATTGCAAAAAATGGTGTTCCTCCTCAGTATTTTATCTTGTTTTGTAAACATTCCTGATTAAAGAATTTGCGAAATTTACAAGATATTAAGCAATTGTGTTTTCTGAAAAACGAATTCAAAAGCATTCAAAATGACACCACAAAATATTAAAACTGGTATTTGGTGCACTGAGAGGGAGGATCTCACCTTGCTGCTTTCTTACTGGACAGCCTCTTGCTGGAACTATAAAAAAAATAGAACAAACAGGAAACGAGTCAGGATGAGAGAGCGGGAAAAGAGGAAAAACTCTCTTTCCATCCGTGACCTGTGAACCACAGGTCAAAAAACACCCAGCGAAGCGCTGAAGTTTGGGGCTGTCAGCTCTTTCTCAGGTTGAAGGCTGAATCAATGCTCTTCTTTCAATGGCAATGACCTCACAGCACACAGAAATAAGCACACTGTATTTATGGAGGTGTAACATGGATGCGTGAAAAGAGATTCTGTTCTTGTTGCGCAAGTCTGAACCCAGAGAAACGGCTTTGTCTATGCTATTCACGGTCTAAAAACAACGCTCCATACTGCCACTTCAGACAAGCCAGGATTTTCCATGATCTTTTAAACAAAATACCATATTTTCATATGCCACAATAATTTAAAGTTGAAGAAAGTGTGCTACCAAATTAACAAAAAGGCTCTTTTTCTTTCTTGGTTTTGGAAAAACTGACCAATGCAACAAAACATTTAATATTTTATGCATACTCAGGTAGAATTTTAGCACAATATTATACAGTTCTTAAAGGTACAGTACAATGAAAACTTTAGATTTTAACTTTTTGACTTTTACACTTTTGTACTACCAGACCTTATGACTTTTATGCAAGACTTTTAAGTCTTCTAAAGTTATATGATAGACCTGATAAACATGTTTTTATTTTTAAAAACCATAAAAACCATTTCACCATATCTCCCCAACCTCAACTGCAAAATATATACATCCTTTAATTAATGAATGCTGATGTTCTATGGAAGAAAGCTACCTGGACATGAAATCTATGTTTTTCGGTGTTGTACAAAAGAAGGTAAACAAATAAAGACAGCATTGACATTTTTGAGTGAACTGTGACTTTAAGAAACGTGTTTACCTAGCTATCAACACTTGTATTTGTATTATGTAGCCTACATTATATTAGTTACGTTTATTTCAAAAGCACTTAAAGACTATCGTGCATGCATCAAATACACTCAACACACACCACACCAAAACATCTACGTTCACCACAATCTTCACCTACAGAGCCTTCACATCAAAACCAACACGAGTCATGCAGCACTGTACAGATGCCTGCATGTATATGAAGCACATGCATGCAGAGGGTGAGTGTGTGTGTGTACACAGTGGTCAAACTCAACACACACACACACGCGGGGAGGCGTGCAGCACACTGCAGCAGGCGTGTTACCTATTCATCTCTAGCAGCTGCAGTCGCGTGGACAGATCCTCCAGACGACTGATCTGCTTATGACAGTGAGTGCAGAAAAACTCCAGCGCCTCCGACTGAAGGAAACTCTGGAAACTAGCAGGAAAAGAGCTGGGACTGAGGAGGCCAGAGGAGAGGATACAAGGGGGAAAAGAGAAGAGCAGAGGAGAAATAACCAGAGGAAGAGAGAAATGAACAGAGGAGAAATAAAAGGAATTTAAAAGAGAAAATAAAGAGAGAAGAGAAGACAAGAAAGAGGAGAAATTAAGACAAATGGGTAGAGGAGAAATGATGAGAAAAGGAGAAATCAGTAGGTGAGAGAAAAAATTAGAAATGGTTAGAGGAGGTGAAATAAGGTGGATTTAAGATATGAGCATAGAAATGAGGAGAAAAGGGAGATATTAGCAGAGAAGAGAAACCAGTAGAATTTAGGAGAAAAGAGGAGAAATGAGTAGAGAAGAAATGATAAGCCGAGAAAAGGAGAAATGAGGAGAAGGTAGGTGAAATGGGTAGAGGAGATGAGAAATGAGGAGAAAAGAACATGAGAGGAGTGTTGATATAAGCAGGAGAGAGAAGGTATGCAAGCAGAATGAGAACATAAAACAGGAGACATTAGCAGAGGATGAATAAGGCAAAAGTAGCAGAGAAGAAGCGTTAGGCACCACAGATTGTAAATCAAGAGAAATAAGCAGATGATGGAAGATTAGCAGAAAATAAGAAAAGAGAAAATGAGCACAGGAGCAATTAAGGAGAAGACATGACAGGAGAAATAAAGACAAAAATAAATCAGAACAAGATATAATGGAAGATATGAGCAGAGGAGAAATGAGGTGTGTGTGTGTGTGTGTGTGTTCAATAAGAGGATGAGCAGAGGGAAGGAGAGAACAGGGAACATAATTGAGAAAGTGAAGACCGGAGGAGGATCTACACAGAGGCGAGCGCTACAGTGCAGGAGCAGTGTGTGTGTTTATTTCAACAGGTTTGAGAGTGTGTTGTGTTTCCATGCTCTCTTCTCCAGTGACATCACCAGCACCACAGTTAAACAATAACCACAACAACTTGACCTTTACCCGCTGATCATAAGGCAGGACCACTAACACACACTGCTCAGAGGGATCCTAACATCTCAATCCGTCTTACAGACACACGGTTCGAGTCGTCTGTGGTCAGGAAGTCGCTCTGCAAGGTCTCGTTATGCACATGACCTTCGGTGCTGCGCTGACTCACTTTCTGTCTTACTGTGTGGAATCTAGAAATAGTGCATTTCTATTTGTGTCAAGCTGCTCATTCAGAACAGCCCAGATAAACATTTACGGTGTCTATGTTTACACTTTCCAAGTTTAGCTCGGGATAAATAATGACATACTGCGTGCTATATATGGAGTGTGCATAGCTATACAATACTTAAGCAGCATGAGAACGCTATTTGTAGGATAGGTTTGTGTTTGCTGTGTGTTACCTAGGCGACAGCAGCATCAGTGGGCGGGGCAGTGGGCTGTTTGTGTGTGGGAGTGGCTCTGTAGATCCCTCCCCCTCTGGCCCCGCCCCACCATCCTCCTGATTGGCCAGCAGCAGGTCTGAAGCGTTATTACTCTCGCCGAAATCCTCAAAGTGCTCCTCCTCTCCTCCAATCACGGCCACGAGGGTGTGGCCATTCAAATCAGAGCCCAACGTGAACCTATAACAGAAACACACAGAATATAATGAGTTATCTACCCACTGATTGGGTTCATTAAATGCTGTTCGTAGAATTGTAACAAGGGTGAAAGACATTAAAATACATTTTTAGTATTTCGAAAACTGAATCTCAAAAGTTTTGAGTCTGTAGGATTTTTTTAAATGTCTTTATGCTATCCAAGGCTGCATTTATTTGTTTAAAATAGAGTATTATTGTAGAATATTATTGCTATTAAAAATTACTATTTACTATTTTCAAATTGAATTTATTCCTGGGATCAAAGCTGAATTTTCCGCATCATTACTCCAGTCTTCAGTGTCGCATGATCCTTCAGAAATCATTTTAATATGCTGCTCAAGAATTTTTTATTATAAAAATAAAATAGAAATTGATGGACAGAAAGTTCAAAAGAACAGCATTTATTTGAAATAGAAATCTTTTGTAACATTACAAATGACTTTACTGTCACTTTCAATTAAATGCATCCTTGCGGAATCAGAGTAGTAATTGTCTCATATTTTAATTTTTCATAATATTTATCACTTCATATTTATAGTCTCTCTAATAGCTTCACAATTTAAATCAATTGACTGTGTTGATCAAAGTCTGCTCTTTTTTATTCGTACTATAAAAATACAGAAGTTCCTTCAACAACATCCAGTGTTTTTGTGTGAGGCAGAACATGAACAGTTTGTCTTGAGAATGATAATCTGATAATTCACTTTAATCTCTCAGCAGCCCTGAAAAAACGTCCCGTTAGACAAAACCTAAACAATCCAGACAAAAACAGCACATAGCCAGTGTTTTCAGAAGTGCTCATGAAGGTGAACAAACCCAAAGCAGGACAGTGATCATGAGCAGGACACTTGAAAACTTAACATTAATGATGAAAAACATCACAAAGTTGCAGTTTATGAACAGCTGATTGGATCACTGGGTTCCTGACAGCTGGGCCAGTGCATGCGCTCGATTGGTGAACTCCGTGACCACGCTTTTAAAGTACTTTTAATGAATTAATTACATTACGGCTAAAAAGTTTAGGGGCAGAATTTTGGTGTTGTTCTTTTACTAAGCAAGGACACACTAAATTGTTCAAAAGTGACAGTAAAGACTTATTTAAGATTTCTGTTGTTTTTGTACGTTTCCTACATTTTAAACATCAAAAAAAATCATTAAAATGTAAACCAGTTTCAACAAAAATACAAAACAGCTCAACTGATTTCAACATAACAATAATCACTTTCTTGAGCAGCATATTAGAAAGATTCCTGAAGTATCGCAGAAGACTGAAGTGATGATGCTCAAAATTCAGATTTGTCATTACAGAAATAAATCACATCTTAAAATATACTTAAATACAAAAAAAAAAGTGATTTTCAGTCATAATATTTCAAAAATGTACTGTATTTATATCAAATAAATGTAGCTTCTTTCAAAATCATTAACAAATTGTACTGATCACAAACATTTAAACAGTGTGAAATAAGGAAGAATTAAGCATTGCATACACAAAAAGAAATCATAAACGAACAAGCAAGCTGTTACTGATTAAACTGATTTCTATTCTTACTTCATATTCGACAACAAACACACACAAGCCCCTCAAATACTCACCCTCGTTTTACTATAACATTGCGGTCGGTCACACAAAGCACACGTGAAGGTGGCGACCGCATCTTAAAGCGATTCGGCCTTTCTTTGGCGATCCGGAGCAACTGGGCACACAGCGTGTCACACAGCGCAAACCAAACTCCCACGACCAATAATAAACACCGCTAACTCAGAGGAAACTAGCCTAAACTAGCTTTACATGCGGGAACATGAAGAGTTTAATCCGCTGGACATTCCTGCCAGACGTTTGTGATTTGCTAAATCTGAATCAATCTCCTGTGCAAGCAAAGTTACATATGCTTAAACCGTCTGGCTGGGCAGCGGTGTCTTAATCTGATTTAGAGCTCAGTAACGGTGACCCAGTGTGTGTGCTAGCCTGCTCTATAATCAGTTTAATCTCCGCATGTATGAACTTATGTTGTCCCCCCCCCATCTCATATCGAGCACAGAAACATGTTGCATTAATAACGCAACATAAATAAACCTACGTTTAACTAAGACTCGTCTGAGGGATCTAAACAAACGTCTGAGGGCAAGTTCTGAGTCTGGAAATCTGCAAAGTTATCGTTAAATTAGATAAGGCCTTTTCCGCAACTCTGATTGTGAGTTTGGGGAAGGTCAGCTTTGGCGAGACGGCATGACCCTGACACAGCAGGAATGCTAAATCGAGAGAAACACACGAGGGCTGAGAGCTAGGATATTTTACAATGACAGGAGCGAGTAAGAGCGAGAGAGGAACGGACCCTAGGGAGAGAAAGATGGATAAACTCTGGGCTGCAGGAAGGCAGAAAGAGCAAACTTCACACTTCCTGCGACTGGACGACAGGAAAATAAAGACTGACACCGATAACACGGGAAACAGGAACACCTCGGTCAGCTGACGAACTCTAGTCAGCAGATTCTTGTATAAACACAAACAGACTTTCTTATGTGTAACAGCACACAACAACACTGCAAATGCAGCTTTTATGGAAGTGTTTTTCCAGAGAACACTGAGTCCTGAGCTGATACACTGTATCAGGAAGTTGTTTTATATTGTGAGATTACTGCTGATACATTCAAGGCCAATGAAAGGTCACCTATCATCAACTGTCATGTTATTTTAGTATATTTTATATACTGTTATAGTATTTTTTTTTATCATTTTGTATTTACTTTTAATTTAATTTCGCTGTGTTTAGTTTTATTTTGGTATACGTTTTTCCATTTCCATTTATTTTCAATCAAGTTTTAGTTTTACTTCTTCAACTTTAGCCTCTTTCTTCAACATTTCAACTTTTCATTTAAGCTTTATTTAAATAAGTGCAATGATAATAATAGTTTTAGTTAAAGGAATAGTACATCCACTCACCCTCAGGCCATTCAAAGATGTAGATGAGTTGGTTTGTTTTTTCATACGGGCATATTTATAGAAATGTAAAATTGCATCACTTGCTCACCAATGGATCCTTTGCAGTGAATGGGTGCCGTCAGAATAGGAGTCTAAATAGCTCATTAAACCATCAAAATAACTCACAAGTAATCCACACCACTCCAATCCATCAGTTCACATCTCGTGAAGCACAAGTCACCTTAACCGCTGCCTAAGGCCAAAAGTCCATAACCCTTAATAAATAAACAAATGCTCCAGTGAAAAAAGTCCAAACGTATTTTTTGTTTTGAATTGCGCATATTTCTCTCATGATTCAAACAAGACAATGTTTTTTTTGTGTGTGTGTGCTGCACAAGACATTAACTGCTGGACTGGAGTGGTGTGGATTATTGTGATCCATTTTGTGTTTTTATCAGCTGTTTGGACTCTTATTCTGTCGGCACCCATTCACTGCAAAGGAAGCAAGTGATGAAATTATACATTTCTCTAAATCTGTTCTGATGAAGAAATGAACGAATCTACATTTTGAACAGCCTGAGAGTGAGTAATTTCGGGGTGTGCTATTTATTTAATAACATCACCGCGTTTATGGCATGAGTTCGGGTGATTTACGAGCCCAGTCTCTTTGGGCATGTTATTTGACACCTGTGCACTGGTGTGTTACCTGTTGCGATCATCTCCATCCGTGAGTGTGTTTTCAATGCCGCTGTCAGTCTCCACGTCCTCATGGAGCTCTGGATGGACCAGAGCCGTCGTGTCCTCATCCGTGAAGGTTTCGCACTCGCTGTAGGCGCTCTCTGACCCGAGATAGGCGCTGTCTGAGACCTCCGCCTGCTGCGAACACACACACAGTGATCAGCAACATTTATTGCTTTTTCACTGAGAAATTATTTTACATGCAGTTTTTACAAAGCGTTTGTTGTCTATTTCGCATACAATAACACACGGGAAGGAGGCTATTAATGTGTGCGATGAGTGTTTACAGAACAATATGATCTGATGCGTTCACACGTGACTACACTGCTTCCCAGATAACAGCCTACTCACATGTCAATCATCCACTGCACAAAAACAAGAGTTTAAACTTTAAAAGACCCTCGCAAGAGAAACTGTGGCTCTGTCGTTATTTATTGCCAAGTTGAAATTTACTGAAGATGGCTTGTCAAATACATCTATTTACATTAAAACAATGTTTATGTATAATAGAAAAAACAAACAAATAATACAAAGAATGTATTCCTGTTCCATTTTACCCAATTTCTCCTTTATAATACCATGTAAGACATTTTCTTAAAAAATAAGTTACAAAACAATACAATTTTACTCCTTTTTCTACTTTTTATTTATCCCTTGGCTCTCATTTTTTTATATTATGCAAAATATTTTCTTATAAAAAAACCTTGCTCTAGCATTGTTTTTCTTATTTTCTTTAAAAATAAAAAGTTACAAATAGAGGACATAAAATGTATGATCCTTTCTATCCCCTTTAATTAATGTAAAGCATTTTTAAAATGTAATAAATTTAATAACTAATAAGCTTAATACCTTGTAACTAATAAGTTACAAGACACTTTTGTTCAAAAACACAAACATCTTACATACGATGATGACCATCACAGGTTACTGATCAGAACCAGTAAGCTCTAACCAAAACAACAACCTCCATCAGGAAACCTGCCTCTCAGATCCCGACATACCTGTGTGAGTCCACGAGGAGCTCTTAAAACAGGAGAGGCCATTCCCAGAACCATTCTTCCTTGCTTGAGTACAGTCACACGGGAAAAACAGGTTCACTAACTGACCTCAAAACTAACAGCAACTGCTTCCTGTCTCTCTCAGTCTCCACACAGAGTCAACAGAGAGAAGAACTACTCCTAGTCTGCTGCCTTGGAAAATGAGGACCAAAGTCTGAAGGGCATGAGGACCAGGAATGGGTGGAGTCTGTGTTCCTGACCCCACCCCTTTAATTAACATAACACTCACGTGCCAAAAGAACTTCTCAACACACCGAACAGAACGTGTGCATATATTATGTGTCTGTGACTCGAAGTCTAGTGCACTCCCTAGCATTTTTTAGTGTGTCTATGATTGCCAAAAATGCTGTCTAAGTAGGCGGCCCATGAGGTTTTAAGACAGGCTATTGGTGTTATTCATTGTGATATGTTCACATTTAGCAAAACATTAACACTTCACACCCAGCACGCACAAAACACTTATTCTCAACAGCGTTTGCTGCGACAGTCATATGTTCTGATGAAAGACAGGTGTGTGTGTGTGTGTGTGTTACAAAAAAATCTATCACCAGCCGTCCTGTATATTGTCAACCATATGTGTGTGTAAGTGTGTTTGTTCCTCTGGACGAGGTGCTACACAAACCACCTCGGCCAGTGTGTTTTGAAAGCAAACATGGAAACAGCCCAGCTATTCATGACCCACAGGAAAACACACAGGTGTGTGTGAGTGTGTGCTTCATTAGAAGTGACGGGAAGACAGAAATAAGGAAAGGGAAAGTCAGTCTGAAACAGCACATTTCACTTTTCTATGTTTGCAAAATTAATATTCTAAAGACTGCTGGGAATGATAAACAACATCTGCAGTTTGGAAGAGTTTATGTTGCTGTAATCACATTTTATGAATTTAGTGCCACAGTATATAAATTCAGATATAACTATGAAGAGTTATGTAACTATTTATTAAAATTAAAGCTTTAGATAGACTGGGCCTTAACCACATAAAATCTGAGGCATACAGATGAAGCCAATCAGAATTTAATTTAATCAGAATATATATATATATATATATAAACATTTAGCTATGCTGTAAGTTACAAATAAAAAATATTAAAAAATAACAACAACAAAAGCAGATTGTACCCAGGGAGATATATATATATATATATACACACACATAAATGTAAAATATATCCTAAATGAGTATATGTATACTCAAGGTATATTCTGTTTTGTTTTTTAATTTCAGTGTTTTTTTCTTTTATTCAAGTTTCGCGTTTTTAGTATTTAGTTCAAGTTTCCTTCATATACAATTGATATGATTTAGTTAATAGACGTTAACTGATAAAACAATAAAATCCCTTTTTGACAATATTTTTTGAAAGCACCTTAACCCTACAAAACTTTTCTCAGCACTGCAACTTTGCTTCAAGTTCAAGTGTCTTGGAGACGTTGCCACAGTTCTTCTGGATTTAGTACGCCTCGTTTTTTTTCTGTTTCTTAATGATATTCCAGATGGACTGGACGAGACCAGATCTCTGAGGAGCACTGGCTGCTGTCAGACTCCTTGTGCGCACAAAAACCTCACTGGATTATTACAATCAATGGCATAAAGACGGTTTGTAAATGTAAACTGATATGATTATATCCTACTGGAACTACTGAATATGTAAATTAATGACTGATCTGTCCACACATGAACCAGCAGGAGGTGCTGTAGCAGAGAAATAACATGCTCCGTTTCTCATGTTCTGAGCTCGTCTGTGGTCTTTCAATCTTTTGGGGAATTTGTGGAATGTGCTGATCTGGATTCCACAGATCTGCAATAATGGGGTCCTGAAATGCTGATTTATTATATTTGAGGGGAGGAGGGGAGGAGAACTGGACCCAATAACCACAACGTTGGTGTGTGTTACCTCGTCGTATTCCTCTGGAGGTCCATTGGCTTCCACTGCACTGAGATGAGTCCTGTAGAGGTCTGGATCCGATCCTGATAAAGAAAAACACAATCATGACAATGAACAACTGATAACGGTATATTGTAATGTTTATCTCTATATTGGGTTGGTTAAAATCACTAGGACATGAGCATTGGGTGTTTTGGAGACACAGCAGTTTATGTCTTTCTCTTTTTGTTTTTCTTTTGTAAACAGTCACCATGGAATACATTGCGCTGAGTAACCGGGCTGTCTGGAGTCCAGGAAACCATATTTATGTAATACTCCCGATTCAGCTAGATGGAATATTTTCCTTCTGAAAAATGATTCTTGATTCTTGTAAATGCTACAGCGTAGAAATAGAGAGGTAGATGCTTCGGTCACTCATCCATTAATGACGAGAGAAATCTGACTCGTGAAACAATGGACGCCCAGCAGGCCATTAGAAACATGATCCGAACATTACTGAAGTATTATCAGTAGAAATCCCAAGCAAAGTGCTTTAAGCTGTCCCAGCATCATCATGATAGGTTTAACGCTAGATAAGGAGTGTATGAGAAGACAAGCGTATGGCTTTGGCTTGAAATATGAGTGAGCGAGCGCTCTAAGACCACATTTTCTCCAAAATAATCACACAAACATTTGGCATCCGAGATGTAGATGAGTTTGTTTCTTCTTAAGAACAAAAGAAAAAAAAAATGTGGCTTTAGATTCGCTTGCTCGCTAACGGATGCTCTGCAGTGAATGGGTGCTGTCAGAATCAGAGTCCAACCAGCTGATAAACACATCACATTGTGTCTTGTGAAGCCAAAAAGTGCATGTTTGTAAGAAAACAAATAAATAAATAATTCATCACTAAAATACAACTCCATAATAATACTTTCTGCAGTGAAAACTCCATCCTTTGTCTTACATTAAAACACAACCGTATATTTATTTCTTTAGATCTGTTTTGGACTTTTTTCACTTGTCACCAATGTTTGATCAGTGCATATTTCTCTTCTGATTCAGACGAGACCAAGTGCAGCAAGCATTATTTACTGTGGACAATGAAAACTAATTTTAGCCAGAAGCAATGGTTTGATTTGAAGTTAATCTTAATTTGTTTCTTACATACAAACACACAGCTTTTGTGCTCCACAAGATGTTCATTGATAGACTGATATACTGGAGTGTAACTTGCGGATGATTGTGATGTTTTTATCAGTTGTTTGGACTCTCATTCTGACGGCACCCATTCACTGCAAAGCATCCTCCGGTGAGCAAGTGATATAAATGCTACATTCCTCCAAATTTGCTCTGATGAGGAAACAAACGCATCTAAATTTGCCTGCGGACAAGTCAATTTGAGCACATTTTCAACTGTTTTGGTAAACTATTCCTTTCCTTAAAAGAGAGTTTGCCAAGTTTTGAAACAGCCCTTAATAACCAATCCCAGAATTACTATTACTATAAGGTTTAGAGAACAGAAAAAAATACATAAAGCATCTGTCGAATCAATAAGATATGCGAGGATGATCATTTACAACCAGGTTCTTTCAATGTATAAATTCTCTTTTTCTTTTAGTTTGAATGTATAATGTACTTCCAAATCTAATTCTATTAGTCATGTTAATGCTTCTGTGTGGCAAGTAAACGCTCTTGTAAATCAGACTCAAATGTCCCATTTCAGCGGTGTGATTTACTGTGAGTAATTCACAGACGCTCTGACTCATCTTTTTGCACTTTGTTTTTCTACACAGTATATCAGGAGACGTGAACTCTCCATCAGGATAACCATTACTGAATAGCAGCAGATTATCAAGCAGTCATCAAGAAATGTTGGTGTTAGAGACTTGGCTATTGTTTTGAGGGCAAAACTTATGGTGAGTTTCTTAGCCAAACTTGAAAAAACTTCAAATATATATATATATATATATATATTTTTTTTTGGGATAGTCCGTAATATAATTCATCTCTAATTAAGAGCAACAGGTCAACGGAAACCCCCCACATGATTTAAAGCATGCCTGGAGTGTGTTTGTATGCCCTGCTGCTGTACCTTCACTGCTGATTGCGCTGATGCCTCTGTGGAAATCCTCAAAACTGATCACACCCAGACCGCTGGGATCCAAGAACCGTGTCAGATCCTTCACCTGAAACCACAAACACACAGCACTCAACAAACAATTCTTCCAAAAACTATTCATCCAGCAAAAAGTGCTTCACAGACTACATTTCCTTTTACATTAATGACACCAAAACACACAAACATGAACCCATTCCTAAACAAAAAATTAAAAGAGGAGAGAAATATGGCATTATTTACACAAAGACGTTACATTATTCTGCAAATTATTACATAATCAAAATTTAAGAGTAAGAGACACGGTGTGGGCTTCTTTAGTATTTTTCTTATCTATAAGGCCTATCTTGTATTGAGGAACAAAATATTATATAAACTTATTTGTAACTCGAGAACAGACAAAAGTCTGTGCATTCCTGATATATACTGGTAAAACACACATTCTCTCTCTCTCTCACACACACACACACACACAGAGTAATGTTACACTCCAGTGAACAGACACAATTACACACAGTCGGTAACCAGGCAACAGCAGATCTGATATCCAGTAAAGCAGTCGTGAGTTCCAGAATCAGAGTTAGCCCCCCCTCCCGAAAAAAAAACACACCAAACACCCTCAAAAACCTCCAACTGAGACATCTCAGACATCAAGACATCCAACTGTTGCCTAAACATTCAACTCTGTCTGTGCGTGTGATATTTTAGTCCTTAAAGGCATTCATTAAGACATGGAGGAACAGAGCTACCGCGCATTGTTTCATTGCCGACATTCTTTAAAATATCTCTATTTTTACTCAACAACTGAAATGATGGATGAGCAAACGACAGGAAACTAGCACTTAAAGGTGCTGTATGCATGTTTTTGACTCTACTAATGCAGAAAAATCCCATAATATGTTTGCAGATATTTAAAGCGCCCCTATTATGTCATTTTAAAGGTTGCTAATATTGCTTTATGAGTCTCTTAAAACAGGTTTACATGTATGTAAGGTCAAAAAACACTTTAGTTTTTTCCAAAAATAGATTTAATTTGGCCCCATTTCTAAATGATTCGTTAACGACTCGTGTGAAGCAGTTCGAAGAATCAGTCTGTCTAAACCCCGCCTCTCCATGAGCCCTCACTGCTGTGATTGGTCAGATGGCGCAGTCCTTTATGATTGGTCTACCGGTGCAGCGTGTGTCGAAAAAACAAAACGGCCATTGCCCTAAACTGAATGACAGCGCAGGACATGATGTAATCCACCTGGAAATTGTACTGTTTGTGGGCGGGGCAAGTTGTTCACCACGTAGAATGTGGGCGGACATTATGCAAATATGTTACTTAGTGACGTGGATCAGTAACAGAGAAAGATTCGAATTGCTGACGACTCGTTTAGGCGAATGTGAGCAGACTCTTTTTTTTGATAGACAATAACTTCATTTATTGTGCATATTTGTAAAGGCATAATAGGGGCACTTTAAGAAACATGAAAAGTTAACATATTGTTTATCTGAAAAACAATGCACAGTCGGTTATTCTGCTTTTAAAATGCGTATTCAGGGCTGTTTTTTCATTCTGTTTTAGTTTTGGAAACGCACCCACTGCCAGTTTACCCAATTGTATTTCGGCACCCTAGGTTGCCAGCTGGCGGAAAACACCTTATATTTCATGGTCATGTGCGTTTTTGTCTGTTGGCAATCTGGCAACCTGCATCAAGAAGATGGGGTCGGGTAAAGTTCCACCGTTAGCTGTCAATTCTACAAGCAGCACCCTTAAAATACTGCAGGTTAAAAAACTGCCAAAACATTTTTTTAATTTAAATTAAGTTATAATATAAAATGCAGGCTAATACAGTAAAAAGAAAACTAACATTAAAACTGAAATAAAAATAAGTTAAATACTAATATTTAAAAATAAATAAATTATAACGAAAACTGAAATTCAAAATACAAAAAAATATATATATAATAGTAAACAAAATGCTAAAATAATTGTTTGATGCGTAAGTTGTTTATTAATAAATTTCTTTCTCATAAATAATCATTTAAAGGTTATTATTCCTGGTATTTTATTTATTAGTTAAATGACTGCTTTTTGTAATATGGGTCAGGCACGGAGCTGTTTCACCTCTTTATATAAAAGCATCAGAAGTCAAAGTGTGAAAACTGGCGAGTCACGAATCAGTCACATGAGTGGTGTCGCTTTGATTTAACACATCAACAACAAAAAAAAAAAAACCTGTGACTGACTGAATCACATTAATAACATCTGCCAATTAAAGCAGACATAACCTCAGGCCGTTGATCTCGTTAAAAACAGCTATGAGAAAAAGATAAATAACTCCATTATTCTCATTTACTCTTTTCCCTTTCTAAACGACCTACATTTTTAAAAGGCACAGTAGCAGCTTTCTCATAGAGTCACACATGGACATTTCTGCTCTGTTACCTCATGCTAATTGCCAGCTCCTTCCTGGAAAACGCTACTTCTGGGTAAGAATTTGCATCTACCGTCACACACTCCCATAGCAACCGTATCATACAGATAAAAAGGCATGGAAATAATAAAAAACAAACGACACAATATCTCTCCAGTGTGTACTGAAAACGTCTCCGAGACCAATCCGAACATCCACACACATTCCTTTTTTACATCGTATCACTTTCTGTCTCCCTGATTCTTCGTCAAGTTTATTTCTCTCCACCCTTTCAGTGAGTCAACAAGCTGAGCAAGCTCTTATACTGTACACTTGTATCATGAGAAGAAACCTGTGCAAATTTGAGTTCAATCACAGTCACGCAGACAAAGGAATGACCCTCGAGGCGGAGATGGTGTATGGTTTGCAATTTCACCCCTGAAACCATAAACTACCTTATAAAGGACAAACTTGCTTAGTGTTGCAAATATGTGATGCTTTTCTCAAAACAGGGCGGTTAAAGTTTAAACCCGTCACAAGCTCACGGCAAAATTAAGAAACTCAAAGTCAAATGCAAAAATAAAGCATATGCATCTTTAACTACGTACACTTAAAGTGCATTTGCGATAAGATGACTAGCAACGACAAAAAGACAAATACAAATGTTAATTTGTTCATGCAACCCTCTCTATCCTTCGTCTGTCTGTTTAACCTCTCAGCTGATCAGATCAGCAGTTTTAACTGTCACAAAAGAGCCAGACTTCCGGCATCAAATCCATCCTCTCTTAAACGCACAATGGCGCGTGTCTGGGGGATCAGGAGTTAACAGAAACACGAACCTATATTCTCATCTGAACGGCAAAATAAACACAGAGGGATTTTCAAATTGGCACATCCAGTGTTCAGCTATGTCTCAAAAGCAATTTGGAAATAAATACATCATTCTTCTGAATATCTAGCATCACTTGAGTACTGACCTGACAAATACTAAACATAACAAACCTATAAACACAGTACACAGGATCATATTTTGTTAAATTAACTCACATGCATTACAAAAACAAACAAATCCATGCGTTACAGCCATGCATTATCTATTACTGATTTGCCCTTAGTTTAGATTATGATTAGACAATCATAATGACATTAATTTTTACTAAAACTTTTCTTTTTTTTGACTACACTTCCAGGAAATATTTCTGTTTTGGTACAAATTATGCTCAGATTAACAGAACATGTGACATTGTTGATGATTAAAACAAAAACTAATTGCTACTTGTGACTTTTTTTCTTTAAAATAAGCAAAAACCTGGGTTTAATGGAATTCAGAAATGGTCTGTTTCAACAGCATGTCCATGAAAAATTAGTTTCAACATGAATTTATTGCAAAAAACCTCCTATTAACCATTTATATGCAAACAAAGCTATTTTACAACTTTGCCGCCATGACAATGCAATGAAACAGCTGTAAAAAGGATGATTTAAAAGGCTTGGAGGCTCAAATCAAACAAAACTTATAACAAAAGACCTTAAACTTGGCAAACGTTGGCAAAAAAAGTCTCACAGAAACCCCAAATGTCAAAAATAACTTCAATTATATTTAACTTTTAAACTGTTGATGTTCAAGTTAATACATAAATTAGTTACTGTGTAATTAAAAACTACTTGCATTGTTTGTTAAACTGTTGCAAAACCAACGATAAAGTTAAAAAGGAAAGACACCATGAAAGACAGAGTGAGAGGACAAGAGTGGTATTCTGAGTCTTTGAGGGTTTGAATAATAAAAGAGCAGTTCTTGGGTGTCACCATGATCAGGTTTCACTTTGCGCTTTGGGAACCAAAAGAAGACACACACTGTCCTGTAATCATAAAGCATTTTTATAACATTTACACCCCGCCACCCAATATTTAGGCACCACAAACTCACACAAATAGACAAGGATACACCAAACACTGACCTGTTCAGCTCCATACGCTTTTGCAAACTCGATGAACTCCTCAATATGGACAAATCCATCCCCGTCCTGATCCAAAGCCTGGAAAACCGCTCGGAGAGCCGACTGCTCCTCGCTTTTATGGGCTGTTGAGGAAACTATAGGCACGTTTATCAAATCCACAGGGACCCTTTGGTCATGGAGCGATTTGGTCGGCAGAGCATCTGAGGCCTTGCACAGATCCAGAGTCATTTCTGCATGTTTGGGAATGTTGGGAGCCCCAGGGTTATTCTCCATCAGGGTCAGGTAGGCCTCCCCATCCAGGCTGGCTCCACAGGGAAATACATTTCTGTGTGAGGGAGGAGAGCTGGGGGCGACTGAGCTCACTTGTTGCTCTTGTGCCAGGTCTATCTGTGATGGTGTCAGCTGATGGAAATCCTCCTGATGTGTAAGCTGAGCTGGAAACTCCGCCTCTCTCTCTTCAGTAGCTCCCCGCAATTGGCTGGGAGTCTCTGTAAGATCCGGCCCCACAAATCCAGCCGTCACGGTCAGCTGATCACCTGCACAGGTGGAGGGAGTGGACTCTAAAGAATCAGGATTACTTGCACAATGAGGTATGACTTGATTCTGAGTAGACAAACTGCAATCTGATATCGCCCCTCCCTGTAAAAACGCACTGTTTTGAAGTTTCTCTTCAACATCCGGCGGTGTATTGTGACCTGTTACGTTTTCTTCAGGTGTATTCATTACAATTGCACTTGAGTTTGCAGTCAAAGAGTCATTCAATTGGTTCAAAGGTGAGAGATTTTCCACATGCAGGCTCTCTTTCTGTTGAGCACCGACTTGTTCCTGACAGGTTGCACTCACTGCGTTCAGTTGATTGTTGTCAGCTTTGCTGTTATCTAGATTTACATTAACATTTTGCAAACTGGTTGCCTCCTGATTTTGATGCAAATGTGAGCTCTCTAAAACTCTGAGTGCGTCTAAATCTTCTGTTGTACCTATTGTGGGTGTAACATTGTATCGCTCGGTCTCCATAGCCTTAGGGTCAATGTCTGTTTCTACATTTGTTACATTGTCCTGAAATTCAAGGGCGAGTGCATTACATTGAAGATCGGGCGAGTTTGCATCAGATTTGTCCTGTTCTGTTAGCTCAATAGCATCTGTCACAGCTGGTATTACAGAGTCTAAAGATGACACAGCTTCGCAAGAGATGCTGTCTGTTAAGATCTCAAACATGGAATCAGGAATATCCCCATCGCAGAGCACCTCAGATAAGGCTTCAGCTGAATGTGTGGGCTGGCTGAGGTCCTCAGATAAGATGTCATCTTCAGGCGAGAGGTCAATTAAGGCATTATGCTCAGATGTGCTGACTGGCAAGGCTGTTGGGGATTCTTTATGTTCATTTCTGTGAAGCAGGCTTTCACTTGAAGGATCTTCTGCTTGTAAATCAACAAAAGCAATTGGTGCAAGTTCTGTTTTCGCTTCAGAAAAAACACTTTCGGTTGTAGCAATGGGCGCAACCTCCTCCTCCTCCGCGATCGTTTCCAATGGTACATCAAATGTGCATTCTGTGGATAAATCACTCAACACTTCTTTGCAAACTTCAGGTGACATGCAAGACTCACCTAAGGGAGTACTGCAGACAGTCTCTGCCTCAAAAGATAGTTTTGTTGTTTCTCTGTTAACGTCTGTTGTCTCTTGGCTCTGTAGATCATCGTCATGGGTCTCGTTACTAGCTGAGAGCTTACTACTCTCCTGTTCAGAGTACAGACCTCCACCCAGCAGCCCAGGTAACAACATCTCCATCTCATCCACTGAAAGGGAAGCACTACCCTCGTGAAATGACAGGACAGTTGATTCTGTAGGAATGGCCTCACAGGAAAGGGTTGGGGATGGGAGGTAGATGTGCTCTGGTGTAGATAAAGGTGTCTGACAAATAATTGAAGGCTCGGGATTTGAGTTTGTATCTGAACATGACAACTCCACAGGAGAAACGGGCAATACTGCTTCGGATTCCAGAGTGAGATGAGTCCCGTGTGGAAGCAAGCACAAACTGTTGTTGTTCACAAATGTTCTTTCCTCTAAGGAATTATGGCTGAATTCACAGTTTGTTAAATGTGTGTCCTCGAGTAGCATTGTGTCAGACTGAATTGTGGGGTCAAAAACACCCATCTCACCTGTGTACACATCTAAAGAGTTTGAAGTGGCGGTAACCTCCACAGGTTGCAGGAAATCAGGCACCTGGTCTGGAAGGTCATAAAAGTTGTTTTGGTTCTGCGCAGGTACGCTCGAAAGCGTAGGACTAGTAGATCTAGAATTAAAACAGATGAGATCTCCAACAATTTCTGTACCTCCAGGAGAACCCTCTCCTTTGAGATCTTGGGAAGGAGGAGGCTGAGTCTTCCATTCGGGATAGACGCATTCCAAACCATTTTCCCAGGAATACGTCTGCCCAGAATACTGAGAGGACCAAAACAGGTCATCTAGGTTTATGGCATTTTCCTGAAAAATTTCATTAGCAGAATCGCCAACAGAACTGTTATCTTTATCCATAAGGAGAAATCCGAGAGGATTCTGCTCGGATTCCCACTCCGCTTTCCCGCTCATCTCCCACTCAGAACACCCCTGAGGGCTGGAGAGAACTTGCTCCATTGAAAAGAAGAGTTCTCTCCTCTGACGAGTGGAAATATTCCAGCAATCCCAATCCTTTGTTATGATCCCACAAGGTAATAATGTTCGGAATTCAAAAGCAGTTGGTGGCCTCTTCCAGCATACGCACCGAAAGAAATATCCTTGTCGAGACCCATGCGTAAGCGTCCACCTCCCTGTAAATGATCAACTACTGTTTACTTTTGCGGACACAGGGATAATGTTTCACTGCCATAATACTGCTCATATGGGCAGAGAGATTTTTTCTGATATGCAAATCTCTCCATGAAAAAAAAATAATAAATTGGCCCAGTCTCCCTGTTCCGCATTCAAAGTCACATCTAATCCATTTAATATACGACTTCTCAAAACATGCTGATCCAAATCAACACATAATAAAAGGATTACTTCACTGCTTAAGATTGCTACTCATTAAAAAAAAAACTAAATTTATGAAAAATACAATTTTAGTATTAAATCAAATGTAAAGTTCATTGCCAATATCAGACTGTACATCCAAATTCCAGTTAATTTATAATCCCTAACTTCCTAGTGTTAAAAAAAATGTGCCTACCTCATTAGCAAATCATTACAAGTTCACGTTAATGGTATACTTGACAATTCCCTGGATTAACTAGTAATTATTAAAGTCTGGTTATGAAATATAAACACGAGGCAGTGTATTCAATCATTATAAGTTACTCAGATTGTCTCGATGTCTGAGAGAATAAAGCTTTACATATTTTACATGTTAAGCAAGACAGACTATGTTCTAAACATCTGTCATTGTGTTGTAAGACTAAAAACAAAAGCGAAACCCCTTAAATGATAGATTGCTCTAACGCGGTTAGCAACAGCATCCTCATCTGAGGTAAACCCAGTAGCCGACCAACGCTAGCTGGCCCATACGACCCCAGCTCATTTGATTTTCCAGTTCAAAATAAAAGAAGACCCGTGATATATTATAGTCGATTTAAATCCTTAATTTGGTTTGATGCTATCCCTCAGTTCATCGCTCTTAAAAACAGGCAAACATCCAGGTCGAGTCTCGCGAGTCATCCACCTGCGCTTGTTATTAGCCTGTTAGCGGGATCATATCAGCTCGAGACCACCGATAATCCCACAAATAAAGCGCGAATCCCTTTTATTTTAATCCTTCGTCAGCGATTCATCCGTTAACCTAGAATCCAAGATTTAAGATGAGATCCTGTTTTTTAGTCGACGGATGATGTTTCAGTTATAGCTGTCTCTCTCTCATCAGCAGCAATACACAACCTCTGCTGTCTCACTCGCGCGTACACACACACACACACACACAAACCAACGTCAGCAACACGCATGCGCAGCGCCGGCGCCGCAGTCTACTGCTTGAAACCACAGGCGTCAAAAATCATTCCTCGCGCAGTTATCTGTGCGTTTGGTTGCGATGGTGATGATGGAATGCAGATTTATAACGGTATTTTTTTGAATGTCACATTCCCGCGAATCAGTTAACTGACGGCTATGATGCGCTTGAAAAAAACCCGCAAGAAGTCAAGTTTAGCATGAGCGAGACAGTTTGCCAGAATTGCAGCAGATAACGTTTACTTGGAAGAAATGCTGATTTGTTAACCAAAGAGTGTTATTTTCAGTTATTTGCTGTGAATCTCTTGCGCCCCCATGTGTACGATCAAAGACATTACAGCTAACATCCCTCCGGAAAAGGTCATACAAGAATCATAAAACATTTATTATGAGAACTGTTACGTAGAATGTTATGAGAACTGTTACGTATATAAGAACACAATCATTTTTACATATTTTTTTGTTTGTTTATAATTGTATACATTTAATATAACTGTAAAGCCATTAATGTAGTGCTAAAGTGGTTATGTTATCAGAGGTAAATACATTATAATTACTAACGTTAATACTCTGTGGTTAAACATGCTTGAAATGTCAATATAAGAAGACACAGGGTTTAAGGGTGTCTATAAACATCTTATCATGTGACACGTAAAAATTCAAAAACATGTTCATTATATTTCACCTTAAAATTAAAGGAAGTAAATTAGAAAATATCTGTCTTTCCTGAGACAAATAAAACTCATTATCATAAAGTAGGAAAACATGGATGACTAAAATTGAAACTTGTACTTCATGCTGAAAGTATAATGAATAAAACAGCATTATGAAAATTTGAATTTGGGTGGAAATGGGTCCTAAATTTAGGCTTAATTTTCTTAACACAAAAAAAATGTCTTTTTTTTTTCTTCTTCTTTAATTTTGGGGTGAAAAAAATAATATGGACGCTTTTGTAATATTCCACAATTATCACACAGATGTGGGCATGATCAGCTGGTTCATATTCATGCTATTTATCCTTTCTTTTCTCTGCAGACCAAAAACCTAGAAGCATAAGAGAAACAAAGTTAGAATAATATTTTATAAACCAAAATTATACAGTAGTACAAAAAGTAGTCGAGAGAAAAAAAAAACAATGATTTTGCAGAATTTTGAATAAAAAAAATAAAATAAAATTCTCATAAGTGTGTTGGAGGATTTGAATAATTAGTACAATTACTGATTTATGTTACTCAGTCCTATATAACTAGCAAACCTGTCTTCTAGCACAGGCACACACACCTGTGTGCGGTGCTGTCTGTTCATAGTTTTGCAGAGCGAGATGAGATAATACCCAGCAGCCGTTCCACATCATTGGCCGAGGTAAGCCACGCCCCTCCGTCTGCGACCAGTATAGCGCCAGTGACATATGAAGCCGCGCGACTGGCCAGGAAAAGAACGGAATGAGCGATCTCCGTCTTATTGCCGGCTCTTTGCAGCGGGATGCTGCGGAACATCCCCGCTGACTCGGAATTTACACCACCTGAAAAACCATAGTGATATTGAAAAAGAAAGGTATATTGACACTGGAACGGGGTTACACACACACACACACACAACTGTCTTACCCAGTCTACGGTATCCCTCTGTGCCAGAAATGGGCCCTGGAGCCACTGCATTCACCCTCACACCGCTGGGGCCCCACTCGACCGCCAAATGCCTTGTCATGGCATCTACAAACATATTTACATATACAGATAATTCATCCTTATTTTATTATAGCTATACAGTTATTTTAGTATAATTTATCATTTATTTTATTTAGATTTTAATATA
>JAUMHP010000038.1:2731232-2744299 GCA_032361065.1 Enteromius trimaculatus | reverse complement strand
CGACTCACCTCGTCTTTACTTTTCTTTTTCTTCTTTGCTTTCTTTTTTTCTCTCTCTGTAGCATCGAGTGTGTTTGCCTCATCGTTCTGTGACGTCACCAGATCTGATTCAGGAACAGCTGCTCTGTAGTCCTACGAATTCAAAATAGGAATTTAAAACAAAACTCTCTCGTTGAATTCAGCTTGATGACAACGTCAAAACACAGCAGCTTTAAAATTAAGTGGAATTTAAGGATTTTTTTTTTTTTACGGAGGGGTACAGACATTTACAATGTTGAAAACGTTTCAATTAAACGCTGTTCTTTTGAACTTTCAAGTTTAAAAAAACAACAAATCCTGAAAAAAAAGTAAAAACATGATTTCCACAAAAATGTGAACGGTTTTCAACATTGAAAGTAATAAGAAATGTTTCTGATTTGGGATCAACTGCTTTAGAGTCCTGTAAAAGGCAAAATAAGATATAAAACATACACTCTTTGCATTCTACAAATGATGTCACGGCTGAACACCTCTACATGTGGAAAAAAACACAGTCACCTGAGCAGATTATGAGACACTGGTGATTTTATAGGACAATAATGATAATTCACCAGGAAGACAAGCCTTTCAAAAGTTATAGAGAACATTATGCATGTGTTATTATAATAAATGCATGTGTCACACACCTCATCATCGGCCTTTCTCTTTTTGGCTTTCTTTGATTTTTTTCTCTCATCTTGTACATTTGTCATTTCGTCCAGACTGCGCTTGACCTTCTTTATCTTGAGATAACTTCACTTTCTCGGCAATTCTGGAATAAAACTTTACAAGTGTTAGCTTTTGAAAGTTATTAATATTTTTTTTATTCGGCAAATGAAAAGTAACAGTAAAGACATTTATAAACGCTTTTCTGTTCGGTTCTGCAAAACAAATGCTCTTTTGAGTTTTTAAACGTATACTAGCGCAACAGAAATGTATTTTGCGCTTCCCAGCAGACACAAATAAATATTACTAGTTAAAGAGAGTCGTCATGATGACGAATTTGCGTTTATAGATTTATAAAGATGACTTACCTAACGAAACATAAAGATGACTTGCAAAGAAAACAAAGATCTTCCGATATTTTCTTGCAATCACGTGTGGCTGGACAGCGCCATGGAAATGGAACAGAGACCAGGTTTGATGACGTTGCTACGGCTGAGTAAAATCCGCACATCTGATTGGTTGTTAACTAGACTTCTGTGATGTGTAGTTCTTAAATTTATTGTTATGAAATCTTAAAACAAGATTCTCGTTTAACACATGCCATGTTTGTAATATAACGTACCCCTCTAAAATATATATAAAGTGATCAGGCGAACAATTTTCTTTAAAAACGCCTAAACATGAAAGCGGAACTATAGTTCAGTTCATTGTAGTTTTCCTTCCGGGCAGAATTTACAGGGGCGCTCGTTATATGACCTGAGAGAATCACGCCGGTTATGAAGAAACATTAAAGATGTCAAACGTCTGCGTTCGTTTAACACGACTTGCTTTGGGTCACAATGTTTTTACAAGCGGAACACACACGAATTTAAGGTAAGTGATATTTTTTTATTGGATAGATTATTAAATAGTCATAATTTACCTCAGTAGAATTTACGCAACCAGCTTTTTATGGTAACGTTACATCAGTTAAAACAAACCTTTCATCAATTTAAACAAATTAAAACGTTTGATTTCTCGGAGCGATACTTCTTTACATAATCTCTTAATATATAAGCTGACCTTGGCTGGAGGTATCTCTGTGTAAATTATATTTTAAAAGTCTTTAGTCAAATGCAAGCACCAGAGAATATTAGAAATAAATGCAATGCTTTAAAACTGATTTAATAATCGTGATCTCTGCAGACCATGCGCCACAAGGATGCTGTCCTTAACATCACAGCGCCATGCAAAGTCCAGGAAACCTTCAGATGATGAAGCATCCAAACCCATCCAGTTCTCAACCAGCAAAGCCAGCCACCGAACCTGGAAAGTGGAGCGTTCGATGGGCAGCTCCTTCCAGAGGCCCTGGTGGAAAGTTCTGCCCATCAGCCTCATTGGAATGGGCTTCATCGTCTGGTGCTTTTTCAGGGAAGAGACCGAGGTCGACAGGTCTCTGGAGAAAAATCTCTATGAACATTTACCAGGGCTGCTGTCCGATAAAGAACAGGAGGACGTCAGCGTCAAAAACAAACCCTCATAGTGGCTTAACTGGGGCGTTTTCAATTTGGAATGTTAACTTATTGTTCAATGATGCCTTCAGAAGCAAAATGGTATCTCCATACTCAGAATTATATGGGCCGTCCACTTTATGTGCTCTAAGAGTGGCTGCATCAAACTTTTATGACGTGTTGTAAAGCTAGTAGCATAAAGATGAGTCTAAATTGTAACTCTGGTGGCAGTCTGGTTTGAATGCAATCAGGAAAATAAAAATGTACTTCAGATGCAAAATTGATTTTACCATGGGTATGTAGAAGTTACTTGAGTTTACTGCTCTAACTTTCAAAAGGGATTGCCATGTTATTTAAATGCAGACAAACATTTAGGTTAACTTGTTACATAACTTGCTGGTTTAGCTAAAGATTAAACTAAAGTTTATGAAAGTAAACCGCACTTTAAACACTGCCGAAGACAAAATAATTAACAGCAAACACTGAGGTAGTGGAAAGTTTATTTACAACCAAATGGCCACAATAGAAGAGAAACCCAATATAATAGAAATAAAAGGACACGTTCTAATTCATCATGAAGCATGCAGACTAGGCAGAGGTATATGAAAGTCTAAAATACAAACTTTAAAACCCTGAGGAGCTCCCGGAATGTTCTGACGCTGCCCCCCCTACTATCAACTTTAACCACAAGATACCCCTCCCCTACCGCAACTACCAAAAAATACAAAAAAATAAACTTAAACTACACAGGCATTTATAGTCAAGAGTGTAAGAACCCTGATGTCCCTCCCACCCGACCCTCCCACACATCAAACCCCACCCCCATATATTCCTCCACACAAAAAAAAAAGTTAGAGTAAATAGCAAAGAGAGTTTAAGCACGCTCTCCACGGATTCGACGGGCCAGCTGGATGTCTTTGGGCATGATGGTGACACGTTTGGCGTGGATGGCGCACAAGTTGGTGTCCTCAAACAGACCCACCAGGTATGCTTCGCTTGCCTCCTACAAATAAGAGCGAGAAATTATTAGGAGTGAAACAAACAAAAAAGTTAGACCTACACACAACCTAGAACTAGAAGACGCACCTGCAAGGCGCCGATGGCAGCACTCTGGAAACGCAAGTCGGTCTTGAAATCCTGAGCGATCTCACGAACCAGACGCTGGAACGGAAGCTTGCGGATCAGCAGCTCTGTGGATTTCTGGTACCGACGGATCTCACGAAGAGCTACAGTTCCTGGACTGAGGGGGAAACCAGCAGAAAACCACAAGTTACTGATTTGCTGTACTAATAATACACAGAATCCACTGAGGATTTATTTTAATCATGCATACACACACTAAATACATAAATTGTTACATCTATAAGCCATATATAATTACAGCAATATTATACTGAGTTTCAGTACACTATGCACATACAACATCTGTTCAGTATATAAATTATGTGTTATATCATAATGTGTATATACTGAATATGTGTAATATGCATATGTAAAAGAAAAAATATATCCTACATGTACACATTTCTTAAACCGGTTTACACTGCATCATGTATTCAGTAGTCAACAACTGAAGTGGATCAAAACAGTCCTAAAACATACAAACCAAAATGTGTTCCTGTCTTCGGACAACTAACATCCATATATAGACACAGTTTTAGATCTATATATAGCTTGCATACAATTGAATACATTAATTTGTTTTGAATAATTTAATGTAAATATTTACAGTACTTTATATATTTTTACATGTAACATTTATGTAAAATAAACGTATAATATTGTGTGTGTGTGTATATATATATATATATATATATATATATATATATACATATATACACACACACACATACATATATACTGTTAATGTATTGAGTATATACACCGAATAACATTTAGTATGCATGTAATGATCTACAAAACCTCAACTTTATACAGGAAACAATGTAATGATAAACAATTATGCTGAACACGTGTTCAGCGTTTCTCACCGGTATCTGTGGGGCTTCTTGACTCCACCGGTGGAGGGCGCACTCTTCCTGGCCGCTTTGGTGGCCAGCTGCTTCCTGGGGGCTTTACCGCCGGTGGATTTACGGGCGGTCTGTTTAGTACGTGCCATGGCACTCTAATGAAGTGGTCTAAAGAGAGACAAAAACCGATAAGAAAGTGCAACAGCCGCGGGGAATTCCGCGCGCCATGACGTCATCCACAACAAAACTCCCGCTTCAGTCCCGCCCAATAATACGGTCATGCAGAAACATTTCACGTTTAGGAAAATGACACATGACAACAATATCCTAAACAAGCACTTTACAACTTGGGGGCGCCATTTAGGAGATTAAAGCTAAATTAATAACGTTACTTAAACGTAAATGAGCTGGCAAAATATAACTCCATAAACGCTGAACTTTTCATTAAATAACGTTAAAGTACACAGAAAGTCGTATATGTATATAAGCAAGTAGAAACGCGTGTTGTTGTGGAGAATCAATAACCTGAACAACTCGCAGTGGGACACTGGGTCTCACACACACACACACATAACTAGATCCCATTCAGCACACACACACACCGCCTGAAGACAAAAATCTTCAACGGCAGCGACTTTCATTCAACCATTCAGCAACTACTACTACTACATATACGCCACAGTCCCGTCAATCACGACGAAAGAGAAGAAACTACCGGGAAATTAATCTGCGGAAGCTCTGATTAATGCAGTAGTGAAGTCCACCATCTCAGGATGAGACACAGACACGTTTCTGCCTTTATGTGTAACATGGCGCCCAAGAAAACCAATTACAGCCTTTTCTTTGTCTACACCGACAATTCAGTTATTGTCGACTGAAAGCGGTTAAATAAAAAGCGGCTCGTGTCGTGAAACTACGCACTAAAAACAAATATAAAGTCAAAAATAGTAAGCGAACTTTTGAGATAAAGCAGAAGTAAATAGGAGCTCGCCCTCGCTAGCTTAGCTTGTTGCTACCGCGACAAAAACCCATCTAAAACCGCCGTATATTAATCAAAACACAAAAGGCGGACTAAGAAGATTTTCTATGTTATAAAACGTCTTAAAACACGTTACTCAAAAGACTAAACATACCATAAAATGGTTACTGTTGTTTTAAGACCAACCGTTAACGATACTTACGATTTTTTGTTTCGGTTAATCCGTCAAACCCAAAACAAGGAACGTCGGTCACGCGCAGAACGAGCTGCCCTATATTTATACAGTCAGTGACGTCTGTGCGCGGGTTATGCCACGCCCAGGTCGACTCTCATTGGCTGGAGCAGTGGGGGGCAGATTTACTCTTCTTTAGTATTTATTATATGTATAATTGTTTTAGCGCGGTTTTGATGCAATTTTAAACGGCTTTTCGGTCTGTTTCTGCAGACTGAAACTGTTTTTAAATTTCAAATGACGTTATATGAACGTTTTATCAGCAATATTCGTGAAATGTCTGAGTTAACATTAGAGGCTTTTAAAATCCTTCCATTTCTAGCCCTGAACCAGTTTGGTGTCGATTACATAACCATGTAAAACCACCGACCATACGGTTCCTTTTAATAACAGCGAATAAAAAAACGTTGTTGGTAAATAATTGCGACAATTGTTGCTTTGCAAATAAATACAATGCTTGTGCGATCCAATATCTTTCAATGCGGTCTTTGTGACACCATTTCCTAAAAAGGAGGGCAAATTTTATTGCGCTGCAGTAGGAACCTTTGCAATGGTAAATGTGTTACCGGCGGAGCCCTTTGATTGGTGCACAAATATGGAAAATATACACATGCATAGCTAAATTCTGTAAATATATTTGAAAACCCAACGCTTCGAGCTGAAGTATTTTATTACATTTATATTCTTCTTTAAGCGATGCACACTTGATAGGTGATCGTTTGTGTTTTTTAATAGGAAAGAACAGACAACTAGTGCATTTGTGTTATCAGAAGTTCAAACCCCGGCTATGGCAGAGGAATCAACTGGAACAGGTAAGATTTCACTACAAAGCATTGAATTTAAGTGTAGTTTTGCAGGCTTTTCTATTGAATTGACTTAATAGCTTGCAATCTAAAGGTACATAAATGCTCTGAATTTGTTCATACTTTCCAGAAACAACCATAATACTGGAAAATGAGAAAAACGGGGATGGACAGAGTGGCGAGGAGCCCAAAACAACAGTCCAAAATGCTGACACTCCGGCCAATGCTAAAAAACACAAGAAGAAGAAAAAGAAAACAGGTGACGGGAAAGATAATCAACAGAAAGGGTTAAAAAAAAGCGATGAGGAAACACACAAACAAGAGACCACAGAACTTGTAAGCACATACATATTTGTATATACAAATATATAGTTACCGTTGGGTTTACATGTATACTTAAGTTGTATAACTGGACTTAATAACTGTGTGTGTGTGTGTTTAGACTCCTGATGAGCAGCTGAATCGAGAGTTGGATTGGTGCATCGAACAGCTCGAGCTCGGCCTGAGAACTCAAAAGACCTCCAGCAAACAACGTGAGTGAGACAACACAACAAATGTGTGTAACATCTCTAAATGAAGAGTTAGTTTGCAAAAACAAAAAATACAGCTTACTGACACAATAAAAACATAACAATTAAAAAACACGATTTTTGAAAATTAAATAAAGAGAACAAACTCTTCATATATATTACACAGACTCAGGGCAAAAGAAAGTTGTTTGTTTGTGTGTTGTGTTTTCTAATTTTTGTGTAACAAGACCCCTTTTGAAAACGAGATGATGAATTTGTTTAAAAGAAACCCTCACCTTCTGTTTTGTTTACACATGTCTCTATAGGGGAAGAAGCGAGCCGTGCTCTGAAGACATTACGCAGCTCCAAAGCTCCCTTGGTGAAGAAGAGGCAGGTAATGCGAGCGGTCTCTGGAGACTACAGGAAGAAAATGGAAGAGGAAAGAGCCAGACAGTTCAAACTCATACAGTCAGGTAAGGCAGTGGCATAAATGTACATTCATGTGTCTAAAAATGTCTTGTTGTTTTTATTAAAGGGCAGCTATGCATTTACATGAACCAGTAAATACTGTGGAAATTGTATTAAATATTCTTTATAAATATTTATAATACTAATATATATATATATATATATAATTATTTGCTATTGTTAATTTTTATTATTATTAATAATAATTAATAATTAACATTACAATAAATGTTATACGTTTATTTTAATCTGAATTGTATTCATATTTAATAATGAAAAATAGAATTTATCTTAATGTGTATTTATTTATTTAACTAATTAGAACTTTTTTCTTTTAAATTATTCATTTTAAAAAATTTTAAACTGCCTTTCAACAATCTGACAAAAATCGCCTTATACAATTCTTACAAAATTGCCGTATCTTCCCACAGCCATGACCTCCGTTCGGGTCACCAGTGTTTCCGAGTGCAAACCAGTGTTTCACCGGCGAGCTGAGAGAAACACACACCCCACAAACAAAACAGAGACACACATGCTGCAAGGGCCCCAGGAGACAAAGGAACACACAAAGACTGATGGAGATGCAAAACCTTTTGTTTTCACCAAAACAGATGAAGAATTTTGCTTTAACTTCAACTTATGATCCGACACTGTAACATCAACAGGATTTGTCCCTTAATTAAATGCATAGTAGGACATTACGCATTTCTATTGCATAATTTTGCGATATGTTCTCAATGCATTTTAGTAAGCATACATTGTTGATAAAAAGTTTTGTAATATTCAAAATGTTCATGGAAAACACTTCAGGGAAAAGCCCAAATAAATCAATTATGCCCAAAACTGCGCCATTTAAAATGGTATTGTATTGTTTATTATTATTATTGACTAATACTGATGATTAAAATACAAACAACATTTTTGTGTATGTAGCGTGTAACTGAGTTGCTATAGCAACGTATTTAAAAGGCAAAACGTATAAAACGTATTTTGATATTAGAAATATCAACTGTTTTCTCGAACAGTTCATGCGCATTATTTCTCCTCAAATCAATGATTTCAGTGAAAACAAACCTTTTATGTTTAGATATATTATTATGTGAATCATTCTTTTGCAGTTTATTAACAAATGTGTTGCTGTTTGATGTCGTCAGGCACGTAAGGTATGAGAGCTGACGCAGAGACTGATGGGATATGTAGTCTTATGTTGTGCGCTAGCCGTTTCACAATATTATGAGAATCAGGCAAAAGACTACAACTCCCTACAACACACTTAACACGCCCGGGCTGAAACACAAAACCTCTTTTGAGTTGCCGCTGCTGTTGCAGTTTCTGAACAAAACATTGATTTACCAAGGTGGAAAGTAGTAATTTTTTCCAAGGTTTGTAAGCTTTTATTTGCAGGGTGTTTTATTAGGTTACCGGGTTATGCGTTTATGGCATGAACGGTTGTTGTAAAAGGCTGTCATATTCATGTTAAGAGTTTGCTTATAACTTTTCAGCATCATTACTATGTTATAAACATATGAATAAGAGCATTAGATAACATTTATCTGAACTTGAATTGACTGACGGATAATAGTGCTGATGCCAGATAACGGCACATTATTTCACTGAATAAACTGGGATAAATTGTTTTATTTTGATACACATGCGTTTTAGCTAATATTATTGCGCAGAACTGTAAATATTAAATGTCCAACCTCATTTCCAGAGGAGGATGTCTGAGCTGAGCGACGAGGCGAGCAGTGAGTCGGATCAGTTAGGCGCGAGTCTGTCCGTGTGGCTGGCCGAAGGAGGAAGCGCTCTGATCAGCCCGGAGGAGCTGAACGTGCCGCTGGATCTTCACACCGCCTGCTCCATCGGACAGTATGATGTGGTGGCCGAGTGCATCCGCAGGTCAGATGGACGAATCATACCGTGCATGTCTCCCTCCAAGCATTTCTGACATGTTTTAGTTCCGTGTGCATGAACGTTTGAAGAAATATGCCTCATCTGGAGACTAGATAGATAGGTGAGAGAGAGAGGTGGATCATAGATAAATGGAGACTGATAGATAGACAGGTAGACAGATGGATGGATGGACTATATATACATATATAGAGAGAGTGAGAGAGATGGGTGATGATTGATAGATGAAATGATGGATCGAGAGAGATGGATGATGGATAAATGGAGGGATAGACTGATAAGTTGATGGATGGAAAATATATATAGAGAGAGAGAGATGGATAGATATTTAATTTACCAAACATAAGCAATAACAGCAACACAAAGACTTCTGTCTGTCTCTGCTGAATGTTATTCAGGGGAGATGTAGATTTGGATGGGAAGAACATAGGAGGCTGGACTCCTCTGATGTACGCTGCATACATCGGCCATGATAACATCACTAACCTGCTGCTGGAGACGGGCGTCAGCGTCAACACCACCACGTCTAAAGGACTCACACCGCTGATGCTCGCCGCCAGCTGCGGGAACGAGAGCATCGCCTACTTCCTGCTCCAGGTCGGGTGAACGTGAACAATCCTCATCAAAAAGCTGTTCGTTTATTTCTGTGAAAATGACAAGATTGCAAAACATCAGCAAAACTATATAATGCTGACTAGAGGCTCTCTCTGCACAGCAAGGAGCTCAGCTGGAATGCAAGGATGTGCGCGGGTGGACGGCTCTGCTGCACAGCACAGCTACTGGACACCAGCAGATGGTCAAGTTCTTGTTAGAGCATCACGCCAATGCAAATATCAAGTGAGTTACATTTGCATTCATTTATACAAAGCTGATGTCCTTGCTATGTTCTTGAACTCGCCTTCTTCAGCCTTGACAGTACCGCAAACAATCTCTATTTCATAACAATATGCAATTTGTTGAAGCTACTCATTCCTACTAAATGAACGAGTCTGCTGCTCCAACTTCTCCAAAAATCTTCCATCTCAAGTCGTCCCCTGACAAAAAGGTTGCAAAAAGTAGGGAGAATAGAATAAAATGAAGCAAATACAATAATTTTACCCCATAAAACATGGCCACTTAAAAATATGGTTCTGTTCAAACTATTAAATTCAGCCAAAAGGCATGCCCAAAGTAGCCATGCATCAAATACAAAAGCATGCTGCGGTAGTGGAAATGCATTAAACACCCTTGCCTTAATCTCTCAAAGCAATCTACTAGACATAAAAGTAGCATTGCATAAATATTATAAAGCATTTGGCAAAACAAAAACAGCAGTCCAACCAAAAAAAACCAAAAACAAAGTATGCAGCCAAAAACTATTGAAATAGAAAGCAGTTTATAAATCAGAAGCAATATCACCCGCTTCTTGATGTGTGGTTATTTATCATAAATCAGCTGACAGCTTTAGGCACAGAATAAGATTAACTTGTTATCTTTTTATTTGCAAGATGATAACGCCATTCCTGAGACAGCAACATCGCAGTTTATACATTACCAATACTATATTTACTGTTTAGCATGCAATAAATGCTAGTATTTCATTCTTGGCATAATCTTGCTTAAAGAGCTGTTAAATCTTTGACCTTTGCCCTCACAGAGAGCCGCTGTCAGGATTCACTCCGCTCATGGAAGCTGCTGCGTCCGGCCATGAAATCATCGTCCAGTACCTCCTCAACCATGCAAGTGTGACCTTACTCTGAAATGAGACTTACTTCAAATTAATAATTATGGATTTGCATCAATCTGATAATGACAACTCCATTAACTAATAATAAGTGATTAACATTTAGGCCCGGTTTCATAGACACCACTTAGCCTAAGCCAGGATTTGGCCGTAGTTCAATTCGGACGTTTAGGCAATTTTTATAAACATTCCTTAGAAAAAACATTACTTGTGTGCATCTTGCGAGAAAACAAAGGCACTGACGTGTTTTAAGATCAGCCAATGAAAGTTTCTTTCAGTTGAAACAGCTCGGATGTTAAACCAGAGGTAGGTATTGAATGATTCATACCTGATCCAAAACTACTTCTGGGTATAAGCTGACTCTCTACTTAAAACTTAGTTTTGAGAATAGCTGTAATATAAGACTCGCTCGTTCTTATCTGTCGAAAGGGGAAGAGAAACTGCTCTGTGACAGGTGTAAAAATCGGTTGAGTATAAAACTTATTTTAATTGAATGTGTGTTTAAATAAAATTAAAAGAAAATCTTTTAATGGACACATTTTCAGAAAGAGCTATACTGGGACGATTTAAAATATTTTTTTCATGCATTAAGCTGAAAGACTTACTGTACATATCACCTTTGTTTTTAATATTGTTATTACATATTACATGGATTTATTTATGTATTTATATAATAAAAAAAATGGTTATATAGTTGTTTTGAATTATTTCAAAGACAAAAAAGCACCCTCCACTGCTTTTTTCCAAAAATTGCACTCTCAGTGAGAGCTTTTTAAAACGTCACAAAAACTATTTAAAGCACTCCAATTGGATGACGTATCGCGAGTCATTTGAATCAGAACAGGACTTCACTGCAAATCATTTCATTCAAAATGGGACTTCATAGAGCGTTTTGTGAATAATTTAGCAGATTACATATAAAAATGATGCTAAGTTGTAAATATGTTACATCTTGCCATGAATATAGCCACTGTTGCTGACATGGTGTTAAATCAAATAAATAAAAATATAAAACTAAACATAATTTTTTTTTATTTTTTCGTAATCCCTACATGATCGTAACTGAATTGTAGTCAGAGCAACTACCAATAATGTAAAAGCATGCTTGTGTGTTTTCAGTGGTTTTGTGTTTGATTCAGGGCGTACGAACGGAGGAGAGGAACGTGAATGGAGAAACGGCGAGAGCTCTGGCTATGATGTACGGACACACTAAAATCGCCAGCCTCATCGACATGCACGTCGTGAGAGTCAAGTCATGTCAGTCACGCACCTTAGCTTCCGTCAGTGACCTTCTGTGTGGTGAATGCAGAAAATAACCCAAGCTGATGTGTGTCTCCAGCTCTGTACGAGGAGCTGAGCTCATCTGAAGAAGAGAGTGTGTCTCCTAGAGTCAGAGCGGCTCGCAGCAGAACCAAAGGACTCAGCATTCACGACGGCCCTCAAGCTATCGCACGCTTCAGAGTCGGCTCCAAACACGGTGCTCACATTATACATGCTGTATATTTACAAATACCGCTTTCTCTTGACTGTTGCATGCATATATTTAGAGACAAATAATTATGTTCTTCATTGCATTAAACATATTTATTGAAATAGTTTTTTTCTTACATTTTAAATATATTTATAGTATCTTATAAATATATTTACATTTATTAAAATGTAAGTGTTAATAAGAAAGAAGAAGTGGAAAGGGATGTTGAATCTAAATACAGACACTGCATTAAAATATTTAATAAATTAGTTATTTTATGAATTTGTAAATGTATTCAAAGTATTTTATAAATATATTTACATTTATTTAAAGTAAAATATTTAAAAATATATTTTAATTCAATAAAAGAAAAAAAAACACTTAATTAAGTTATATTATTACATTTTAAATGTTGAGATTATTTTAAAAGTATTTTTACATTTAAATATTAGTTTAAATATTAAAGAATAGTTAAATATTAAAAAATGTATTAAAAATTAAAATGTTTAAAATATTTAATGAAATGGTTATTTTATGAAAATGTTAATATATTTAAAATACTTAAATGTAAATATTTTTACATTTATTTAGTTTATATTATATTTATTTATATTCCAAAATGCACACTTTTATTCAATAATATAAAAGTAATTGATGAAATAGCTATTTCATTCAAATGTAAATATGTTGAATTTATTTTACAGGTATATTCACATTTATTTAAAGTTAAATATAAAAAAATAATTTAATAAAATTAATTAAAATTAGTGGTAAGGGATGTTAAATCTATATACAGATTTAAAATGTTTAAAGAAATTATTTTATAAA
>JAUMHP010000038.1:2709871-2721342 GCA_032361065.1 Enteromius trimaculatus | reverse complement strand
CGCGGACAGACGCCGAATTGCGCCGCCGGTGTGCGTACACCCATAGAAAACAATGTGTTCGAATTTTAAAGACATGGTGTTTCTTTGGAGGGCCCTCCATGTGCTTGCCAGAGGAAGCCTGACTGCCATTAGGGACCGAGATGAGGTCCTCAGACCCCTTGTGAGACCATATGCCGGTGCGGTTGGCCTTGGGTTCTTCCTGATGCAAGACAATGCTAGACCTCATGTGGCTGGAGTGTGTCAGTAGTTCTTGCAAGACGAAGGCATTGATGCTAGGGACTGGCCACCCGTTCCCCAGACCTGAGTCCAATTGAGCACGTCTGGGAAATCATGTCCCAGGCTATCCAGGAGTTGGCGGATGCTTTAGTCCAGGTCTGGGAGGAGATCTCTCAGGATCTCTCTCCTCCACCTCATCAGGAGCATGCCCAGGTGTTGTAGGGAGCTCACACACACTACTGAGCCTCACTGGATAAGCCTGTAGAGTGTTTTCCACTTCAATTCTGAGTGTGACTCCAAATCCAGACCTCCATGGGTTAATAAATTTGATTTCCATTGAGGTGTATGATTTTGTTCTCAGCACATTCAACTATGTAAAGAACAAAGTGTTTAATAAGAATATTTCATCCCTTCATATCTAGGATGTTATTTTAGTGTTCCCTTTATTTTTTGAGCAGTGTGTGTGTGTATATATATTACGATTTTTATATTTTAATGACCTATTCTAGTGTGTCAATGACAAGCAGTTGTTTTACATATTTCACCGTCCTCGTCTCTGTTCTCAGACGCCGGTCAAACATGTCTACAGAGTGTTGCAGTGTCAAGAGGAAGAGCTCACTCAGATGGTCTCTACCATGTCAGACGGATGGAAGTTCGAGCAGGTAAAATCGGACCCGGCTTTAGTTCATCTGATCATTCCAGCTCACCAACAATCAGAATCACTCCCGCCGGGTCAGCTGACCTGCGTTGTGTGACACAGGCCCTGCTTTACGCTCTGATTGGTTGTTGCAGCTTGTCAGTGTAGGTTATGGGCGGGCCCAGAAGTCAGAGTTTTTCCTGATTGTGTCTCGAGAGGTGAAGGGGGAGGAGTCAAGCCATACTCACCCCGCCCACAGCGGAGAGGTGTGTCCAACGATCCCCCGTCCTCCCACTAACCACTGCATGCTGACTTTCATTGCGATGGTCACAGTGAATGCTGTCGCCTGCCTGGATGTTGGTGATTCACACGTTCTGCATGGCTATGATTGTGTTCACGTATTTTCAACAAGGATTGCATTCATAAGCATGTTGACGATGCAAGTGTGCCATGTTGTATTTTTGTTAAAGAGATTGTTCACCTAAAATGACTATTACCTACATATGTACTTTATTATAAAGATATTTTTGCTATTTTCACATGGTTCCTGTAGTACAATGAAAATTAATGGGAACCAATACAGTCAGGTTCCAAAATTAGAATCACAAATAGCCCTGAAATCAGATTTTTGTTAATATTTAAAATATGCCAAATGTCATGTTTCCATGACTATTTACATTGAAGTCAAACCTGCATTTGGATATAAGCAAACTCCAATGTGAGTTAAGGCAGGGGAAATGACACACAATCATCAGCATTTTAAGGTGGACTGTCGCTTTAAAGGAATATTTCACCCAATAATGAAAATATGCTGAACATGTACACTGCTCATCCAAGAAGTAGATGAGTTTGTTTTTTTTGTCAGAACAGATTTGTAGAAATATATTACTTGTTCTGCAATGGATGCTCTGCAGTGAATGGGTGCCGTCAGAATGAGAGTCCAAACAGCTGATAAAAACATCACAATAATCCACAACCACTCCAGCAATTAATGTGAAGCAGAAAGCTGCATGTTTGTAAGAAACAAATTCATCAAGATGCTTTTAACTTTGAACTTTTTTTGTCTATAATGTGTATAAAAGCAGTGAAAAAGCATTTTCTCTTGTAAATGGTGCTTGCATATTTCTCTCCCGATTCAGACAAGATTACCTTTGCACCAGAGAAAATTTTTTAGATTTTAGTTAGAAGATGTTAACTAATTGGGCTGGAGTGGTGTGGATTATTGTGATGTTTTTATCAGCTGTTTGGACTCTCATTCTGACGGCACCCATTCACTGCAGATGAACAAGTGAATGACAAATTTCTCCAAATCTGTTCTGATGGGGAAACAAGCTCATCTACATCTTAGATGGATTGAGGGTGAGTAAGCTTTCAGCAAATGTAGATTTTCTTTATGTGAATTCCTCCTTTAACCATCTATAGTCACTCCCCGAGAACAGTTGCTAAACTCTGTCTGTTCCTCTCCATCTTCTCTCTCATTCATGTTTTGTGTAGTTGGTGAATATTGGATCCTCCTATAACTATGGTAACGAAGATCAGGCGGAGTTCTTGTGTGTTGTTTCTAAGGAACTGCACAACCAATCATACAGCAGCAACACTCAACCCAGTGAGAAAGCCAAGGTAAGCAGGATGTGTTCTAAACGGAGTACTAGCATACTGCATACTACCTTTCAAAATTCTGAGGGCCAGTAAAATTAATACTTTTATTAAAGGGGCAGTCCACCCAAAAAATGAAAATGGTCCTACCTTTTACTCACTTTTGAAGCACTTTTCTTCTTTAAGGCGAATCCAATTGGAGTTATAATAAAAAATTACCAGACCCCTCCAAGCATTTTAATGGGTGATAGCCCATCACATGGCTCCAAGGGTGAATAAATTTCTCCTGTAGCGAATCCATGCAGTTTTGAATGATGCATATCCATATATTTCTCAGCATGCGCCTCTAGTGTTTTTCCCACTAGTAACAACGTTTCCTTACTTTAGCAAAAGAAAACCAGTCTCTTCTTTACAAATCCTCGGTTTGTGCTTCTCATTCATGACTGGTGTTTTGTTTTGTTCTCTCATGCAACACAACGACTGCTTCCGGTTTCCACAGACAGCAGACGTGAGGGAAAAGTGTTTGAAATATGGATTTTTATCATACTAACATGCATGGATTCACTACAGGATTATTCACCCCCGGAGCTGTGTGAGGGACGTTTTATTACGAATACGCGCACGTTATTTCACGTCTTCCGAAGTGTACCGGCTATCAGCCATTTAAACACATTTAAAGACTTGGAGGGGCTGGGACAATTTTTATATATAACTCCAATTAGATTCATCTGAAAGAAGGAAGTCACATACACCTAGGATGCTTCAAAGGTGATTAAAAGACAGGATCATTTTCATTTTTTGGGTGAACTATCCCTTTAAGCAAAGGCATGTTAAATTGTTTAATGGTAAGAAATATTTCTTGAGCAGCAAATCAGCATATATTAGAATGATTTCTGAAGGATTATTAGTCAGAAATAGCTATCACTGGGGCTGTACCTTTTCAAAACGTACACTTTTGTACCTATTAGGTACAAATATGTAAACTTTAAGTACTAATATGTACCTTTCAGGGACCAAAACACTTTGAAAAGGTACCACCTCAGAGACACTAAAGACTGGCCGAAAGATGCTGAAAATTCAGCTTTGCATCACAGGAATAAACAGTTATTTGAAATTGTAATAATATTTCAGAGTATTAATGATTTTAGTGTATTTTTGATCAGATAAACGCAGCTTTGGTGAGCAAAAGAGACTTACACAAACGTTTGAAATGTAGTGTACATGCATACTATAACTCTTTTTAACAGTTGTATGTTATTCCAAACATGGCTGTTGTGTTTTAGGGTATTGGTGACAGTAGATTAGTGCAGATTAGTAATCTTTTGTTGTATTATGTAAATCCTCTGCTGTTTTCCCCTCAGATTCTACAGGAGCGTGGTTCTAGAATATGATGGTCTAGAGCTCCCTACGTTTTGAGACATATCAGCTCTTTCTAATCTAGAACATTCCACGAGCTTGTTCTCTTCACGCCTCGACAGCACTGGACACCTGATGCACGCAAGCAGCACGTGTAGAGCATGTCCACGGCAATCTAGTCTTTATGGTGCCTGTTTATATCACGGATGCTTGTTTGCTTTGATCTTCATGGATTCAGAGACAGGATCAGGAGAGCTGGACCAATGTCAATCTCAGGGAAATGGACAGGTCACTCTGAATCACTGCCCACCTCTTACCACAATCAATACAGTGGGGTCCAAAAGGGATAATACTTCATTTTGCATTTAATATTAATATTGTTCTTTACAAATCTCTCAGTATTTGGTAAGGCTCTTTTTTTCTTTAATCAATAATATGAACAAAACCTGATGGTCATGTACTCCTGCATTTTTAATCGAGCTTCAGTGGAAGCAGGAAAAAATGAGCATCTGTACAAAGACTCACATTTGATTTGACAAATAGATGTAGTATATAATATAAAATATAATTGCTTTATTCAACACTTCTTCAAAAGAGACTTTTGGACCCTACCCTCTTATCATTTATATATGCAACAAAGGTGATTTTGAAAATCAGTACACATTTTAATGCAAGCGAAATATTTCAGTGTTGAGATTTTGGCTACAGTGTCATTCGAAAGTCTGGGGTTGGTAAGAATTTTAAATATGTTTGCATAAGTATAGTATGCATTAATTTGATCAAAAATGCAGTAAAAGCGGTAATATTGTATTAATGAACTGTCATGTGATCCTTCAGAAAATATTCTAGTTTGCTCAGTATGATAAATATAAAGTGTTTAATTGAGACAGAAATCTTTTATAACATTCTAAATGTGTTTACTGTTGCCTCTGATCGATTTAATGTTCTTGATTTTTCTTGAAAAAACAAATCTTTCTGAGCCCGAACTTTTGAATGATTTTTTTTTAAACTCCTTTTAATGTGAAAATGATTGCTTTTGCACTACTGCTATTATTATTATTATTATTATCATTGTTATCCAAGCAGTATTTCAGAGGTATCAGTGAACTGCTGTGTTATATTTGTATATCATCACTGAATTCTTGGCTGGATCTTAAAGGGAAGGAGCTTTTCTGTCTGTCAGCTGAGAGGAGAGACAGGATATAAAGTATTTAAATGACTTTGCCTGTCCTGATCTTGCACATTTTGTTATATATCCTTTAAAGTAGCAGCGTATGCATTTGTATTTACTTTTGTTAACCCATTACTGCAAAATCACGTCACTGTAAAAATCAAGCAGTTGAATGTAGCGACACACAAACACACACAAACACACACTTTTAAAATATATAAGCATTTTTAACAAATACTCACTTGTCTGTGTGCTTTTTCCTGCCATTTTGGAAAAACTAAAAAAAAACTAAAATAAAGCCATTTATTAATTGGAATAAAATACTGAAATAATTGAAAGCACTAAAATTACTCAAACTAAAATAAAAATAAATCTAAATAGAAAAAAATAACAAATAATAAAAATAACAGTATTTAGCGAAATGACTAAAAATAAAATGAAAGCGAATTCAAAATATTAACAAATAGTATAATAGCATATAAAAAATTCTGAAATAACACTGATTGGAAATTCATGAGGCTGATATGTTTATATACTGTTTTCTCTCACTTCATTTAGATTAATTAATCTCACTCAATTCTTCATCCACAGCTCCATCGTGTGGTGATAAAAAAAAATCCGTTTGGAATGGGAGCAAAATAATATATATATATATATATATATATAATAGAAAATAAAATATATATATAATAGATGGTAAACTATGAAAATCTGACCTCAATGATTTACAGTTTAACAAACTCTATGCAGAAAGCTATTGGAGCACAAACCTGCAGTCCTATAGAAAATGCATATATGTCTGAAACGACATCAGCGTAAATAAATAATAACAGAGTTTTTATGTTTGGGAGAACGATCCCTTTAATATTAGCAGAAAACCTCTTTTAATTTTTTTAAAGGGGCAAGGACCATATTTCTGTGGCTTTTTGAACATCCAGGACAAAACAACTACTTTTATTTATGTTTAGTAAACCTGCCAGTATACGGTTAATATAATGCATTATGCATTTTATTAATTGATACATTTATTTGCTGGTGGATAGATGCATCGATTTTTTTTATTCTGTTACTGTCCCTTTAAATGTTAGCCGTTTAAAGGAATGCCTGCTCTAAATTGTTTCCACCGGGGTAATAAAAATAAAAAATACGCCTGCTTATCCCAAACACGTGGCTCCTGTACGTCAAAGCTAAAATATTTCAACAATTCTATCTGTTAAACGAACAGCATTCGCGTTATCTCCACCGACACAACATTTTCCTGCAGGCGATCTGCGCGTCGTGCCACGGGTCCTAATTAAACTGCTTCAGAACCGAATGTGTTTTCGGGAGGGAAACTTCATAGCTTTGGTTCCGAGTCAAGCACGATTCGAAAACGCGGGCCCAGAAGTCGAATAACACTGGGATTCACGAGGTAAGGCGGTTGTGTTGGTACCGGTCGATGTATTATTGTCTTTTGGCGGCCGGTAGATGCTCGCATCGGTTTTGTTTGGCATGGTTGCTGTGTGAACGCGCGCTCGCGTCAAAGGAAGTCGAGTTTCTTTGTCCTGCGCGCTCATGAACAGCGTTCCAGCGCTCGACTCCATATTTTTTTTTGACATTTTATGATGTCATAATGTTAAGTCAAACGCTTCCTTGATTATCATGTCCTAATGTGGAAGTAAAATTGCGTTATATGGTAGTGTAGAACGAACTTCAATTATGATGTCAGTATGAGGGTTCAAAATCCTTCCATATGACGCCATAATTAAGCTTGTAAACTTAATATTATGACATAATCTGTGCGTACATCATAAGCTATAGTTGGCAACCTTTTATTATACTGTCGTAATAGGAAGTTAACAATCTTAAGTTTTGCAGACATCCCAAGTCTCCCGGAAGTTCCCGGAAGAATTGGATAAAATATCCAATCTAGACCAAGTGAGCAAAAGCATGCACGCGACACATTAATGCATCGTGCATCTTAAAATGTGCGCTCGTGAGAGAGACTCTGCGCGTGTGCTTGTTTATAGACCGAGAGCATCCTGATTGGATTACCCAGCAAAATAAGCCAATCAGAAATGATCAGGGCTGCGTTTCCCAAAAAAAACCCCCCAAAAAACACTTCACCTTACCTTACACTAATGTAAATTATGTTCTGTTCGTGTAAAATTCATGTATAAAATTCTTATAGGGCTTGTTTTAAATCACTTGCTATGTAACTGAATAGTAAATAAAAATTTGTTTAAGCGACCCTCTGTTGTGGGTTTTTTTTTTTGTATGGTTTTGATTGAGGTGTAATGAAAATTAAGTTAAATTTCATAGTGTGACCTCAAAGTTTGATTATGTTGTTACTGGATTTGATAACATTTAAAGTGCCCCTATTATGCCTTTTCAAATGCAGTGTCATGTAGCTGTATGTGAACATAAACTATCTGCAAAGTTGTGACGCAGACAGTGCACGATAAATAGTTATTGTCTATCAAAAAAAAAACAGTCTGCTCACATTCACCTAAACGAGTCGTCAGCAATTCAAATCTTTTTCTGTTAGGGCCACATGTCACAAAGTAACATATTTGCATAATGTCCGCCCACGTTCTATGTCACAAACAACTTGCCCCGCCCACAAACAGTACAATTTCCATGTTTCGTTTTCCGACATGCGCTGTAGCGGTAGACCAATCATAAAGGACTGCGCCATCTGACCAATCACAGCAGAGGAAGGAGGAGTTAAGACAGACTGATTCTTCGAACTGCTTCACACGAGTCGTTAACGAATCATTTAGAAATGGGGTAAAATTAAATCTATTTTTGGAGGAAATTAAAGTGTTTTGTGACCTTGAGACACATAAAGCAATATTAGCAACCTTTAAAATGACATAATAGGGGCACTTTAAGTAATTATAATCAATTAATTAATTAATTTTACCCTGAAGTTATCATATTGGAATAATTTTTGTTTTTTATAAACAATGATTATCCATCAAAAAAAAGTTTAATTACTGTTATTTATATATCCCAGATTCTCGCGTGCATCTGTCACATGCAGGTTTATATGATGGGTACTATAAAAATTCTAAATATTTAATGAGTGATCTACAAATATGGCATAATATAAATATTTTATAAGAGCCACAAATATTCCAGTTTCTAAATATAAAGCACTTGCTTTCTCCTTTATTTATTTAGCATATGCTCAGACTAATGTGCACTTCTCCATAGGTTCATTGGTCATGTCTGGCATTGCTCTGAGTCGTCTTGCACAAGAGCGCAAAGCATGGCGGAAAGACCATCCATTCGTGAGTAACCCTCATATTCGTGTGTTAAATTCACTTCTGGATACATACTACAAAATAAATCTGTGTTTCATTATGCACACAGTAACATGTGCTTTGTATTCTCTGCTGCTCACTTATGCTTTTATCTCGACTAAATGTCCCCAGGGCTTTGTTGCTGTGCCGACAAAAAACCCTGACGGTACCATGAATCTTATGAACTGGGAATGTGCTATTCCAGGAAAGAAGGGGGTAAGAGTGTTTTTTAAAAACTTGAATTCAATTAATCCGCTGCAGCATCGCGTGAGACCTCTCTCCATCTCTCTCTAGACTCCATGGGAAGGAGGTCTGTTTAAGTTAAGGATGCTGTTTAAAGATGACTACCCCTCATCACCCCCAAAATGTGAGTTTTGCCAAAACACAGCCAGTCCTTGCGGCCTGGATCCCACCTCACCAATGCTTGCTTCTTTTCCCAAGGTAAATTTGAGCCTCCGCTGTTCCATCCGAATGTGTATCCGTCAGGAACGGTGTGTCTTTCCATCCTAGAGGAAGATAAAGACTGGAGACCTGCCATTACCATTAAACAGGTCGGTTGTGTTCTAGCGCTTGGTGTTCTTCTGCGCTCTTTGACAAAAGCTCATCTCGCTGTTTGTCGTCCTTCAGATCCTGTTAGGGATTCAGGAGCTGCTAAATGAACCGAACATACAGGATCCGGCTCAGGCAGAGGCATACACTATATACTGGTAAGATGAAGAGCACATGCTAAGGGTTAAAGTACATGGGTGTTGCGTAGTTACAAATTTTAGTGAGCATCTTAAAATAGATCTTCACAAGTGGTCAATTTGAAATACTTCTCACAGGCTTCTCACAGAAATAGCACTCACAATGTCAGCTGTGTGAGAAACACACACGAAAGTGCAGGTTAGCAGGTTGCTATGATAAGAACAAGGAGAGATTCTGGTTAAACAAATAGAATTTTAAACCCGTTTTCACCACTTGAGTTAATATGAGAAATATTATGTAATTGTGGCTTTTTTTTCTTTTTCTTATAATTTCAGCTTTTTTGTGCACGTGGTGTCGTCATTATTATTGCCATAGTCTCTAATTATATCAATTATGACATAAAAACTTAGGAGTCTTACGAGATTAAAAGGTCTTTTTATGATATTTTTCCTCCTTGTATTTAATTACCCTGTGTCTTATGCTTTTTATTTGAATTTTGACTTTTTAATCATAATCTTAAATAGATTGGTATATCAAAATTTGGGTTTGTAATATGATTTCTATTCAAAATCAACTATATTTTGACTCGTAATTTAGAGTATTTATCTTAATTGTGATTTTACCTCAATTATAGATTAATATGTCTTCATTTTTTGTCTTTTTATCAAATGTATAGTTTTATCTCAATTATGAATCTTTTTATTTGTATCATAAGTTTGAGTTTTTATCTCAGTTATTATTTAATATTTGTGTATAAGCATCTCGTAATTGTGGCCTCAGACCTTTTAAATTTTATAATCGACTGAATTTTAATGGATTAGGACATTTAATTAATTATTAACACTTGGATATGCAGTAATTATGAGATAAAAAGACAGTTATGATGATATACTTTATATCTCATTATGACGTTGTGTCTCGTAATTTATACTTGATTTACCAAAGCATGTTTTTATTGTGTGGAAGATATGGACTTAAATATGATTGTTTTAATACAACTATTTTCTATGAATACTTCATTCAGTGTTAGCACAGATACCATTGCAGTGCATCCTAGGATTGCTTTATACACAAGGGATAGGTGTAGAGATGTTAAGATTAATAAAGAAGCATTATTCTGCTGCCAAGTGTTTGGAACGCCCTTCACTTATGATGCCTTCAAATGTTCCCTAGGTAGGCAGCTCACCAGTTTCATTACAGCTGTTGTGAGGTGTTTCTGGTATTGATCGCTATGTCTGTTTGCATTTACAGTCAGAATAGAGTGGAGTACGAGAAGAGGGTTCGTGCACAGGCCAAAAAGTTCTCCCCATCGTAAGCGAGACGGAGGGATGGACGAACGGAAAGAGGGAATATGTGAATACTCATGCTATCCTCTCATCGGGACTAAAAGGACTTAAAAACATGACGTCTGTGCCATCGCCCCGACCCCTTCCCCTCCACCACAAAACATCCCACTCTTCCACACTCCTCTTCCCTTTTAATTTCATTTGCTCTCCGTTCTCTGTAGAAATCAGTCACCGATTCAGTATCCACAGGTCTTGTTGCGTTTCAAACTGACTCGAAAACACGCTCGCTTTCACTTCAGACGCCGATCGAAAGCGGACGGTTGGGATTTTAGCTCTTTATTCATTTGGCGTGTCTGTCTGCGTGCGCTTGCATACACTCGTCATTTTATTATGTTCATAAAGCTTAGTTTCTCCTTGAGTGAGTGAGTGAGTGTGTGTGTGTGTGTGTGTGTGTGTGTCCCGTGTGGCTCTGGTTTAGGTTGGTTTGTTACGTTAAGTTGTGTGGGATAGTGCCTCATGGTGAAGTTTCCCCTCAGAATACTGATCTAGGACCCGTTTCTTCTCCATTGGACGTGTTTGTATTTGACCAGCCGCGTGGTCTTAGATCTGTCTAGGATTGTCTAATGCTGATTCGTCGAATAATGTCCGGAATAAATGCTCCTGTGAGCAGCAGAACCAGAGTCCAATTCTCTTAAACATGCTGTATATGGGTTCTTGTTTGTTTGATGGGAACATGTATCCTGTGTTCAGACTGATTGTGTCTGTATGTTTAATAAAGCTCTTTCTACAAAACGTGTCTGAAGTGTGTGTGTGTGTGTATTTTGATTCAGATGCGGTTTTTTTATATATCGGATGTGTTCTTGTGTTTAAAAACCGCTTTATTCATAGGTGTTTAACCTTGTCACAGTGACTTAATGCTCATGACTGAAAATAGAAAAAGGATGAGTTGTGGCTGAAGTCCTCCTCCATGCTGAATATTAACTGATATAATAAAGATCATACACGCTGCAGTTTTATTACTATAGCTTTTATGATCATTTAAACACATGCATACTTGCACTATAGCATTGAACTGATAAAAAATACATAATTAAAAAAAACAATATGAAATATACTGAGTAGTACATAAAAAAAAAAATACAAGTTTTTAAAAAATATAAGTTTTTCACTTGATTTTCCAAGTCTACCCACTAAAATGTAATTCAGTGTAACAATATTGTCACATATTTGCAACA
>JAUMHP010000038.1:2660905-2694802 GCA_032361065.1 Enteromius trimaculatus | reverse complement strand
TAAAAAAGAAATATGATATAGAATTTTAAACCACATTATTATTAAATAATACAAAATAATAAAGCTTACAATTTATTGAACAGCAGTGTCTTTTTTCATATTGCTTTTGTGCTGTTTAGTAAAAGCCACTCAAAGATTTGTTCTATCATGTAATGCAATGCCTAAAACACATACTAACACAAATAAACTGAAATCACCGTTACACAATCTAATGTGGCTTATTTGCTTAATTAACCACTTCAACTGAATATTAATTAGCACATGCATAAAAATGCATGCATGAAATTCATAAAAAAGATTTATATGCTTCAATAGATGCATACAGACTCTGAATAGATGCTTTTGAAGTGCACACACACACACTCATGCATCAGCAAAGAAGGAAATATATCAAGCTGCCTGTCACATGGGAACAACCCAAAACATGAGGAGAGACACCTGAAAGAGATGGAGAGAGAGAGTGATCGGTCATTTGATGTAACACAGGACACTGCGGGATACTGAAGGTCATAGCGGGACAGAGTGTGTGTTTAAGACAGCATGAACGCCGGCAAACATTTAGAATGACAGACAGCAGCATGCAACACATGCATTGGTACATTAGAAGTTCCTTCACATGATTGCATGCAAACAAATGCACCTTGTAGTGTAGTGCATCAGCTATTCTCACAGCCTTACTGTAGTAAACACGTTGTGTGTAAAACATGATGCCCAAATGCAGTGCCAGCGAGAGAGCTCATGTAGCGCTGCGTGCCGGGCCATCTAAGCATTCTGGCTGTTTTGTATTCTCTCTAGAACACTGCGGTGTTGCCATGTACGTTTGTCCTTGCAACACAGCGCCCACCCCCTTTTTCAGAGCTCCCGTCTCATTCACTCACCTCTTTTACTTGCAGTCTCTCTATCGCTCGCTCTTTCTCCTCTCTCCGCTCTCATCTCGCTCTATCTTTGTCCTCAATCTAACTGAGAGCTTTTGTGACTAAATATTGCTTTGTAAGAGAAACGGCAAAGTCACAGCGAGCACAAGCCCATGATTCCACACAAACTAACTTGCTATTAAAACGTGCATTACATGTGTGTGCAGAAATACAGAACAAAAACTAGATTCGTTTAAAAATACAGTAACATTGCTATACTCTTTTATGTGACTATATTGTAATTTATTCCTGTGATCAAAGCTGAATTTTCAGCATCATTACTCCAGTCTTTAGTGTCACATGATCCTTCAGAAATCATTTTAATATGCTGATTTGCTGCTCAAGAAACATGTCTTATTATCTTTGTTGTGAAAACAGTTGTGACGCTTATATATTTGAGTCTTTTGAATTTAAGAGAGATGGCAAAGTCACAGTGTTAACTTGGGAATCTTGCCATAACCTGTACATCTATGTGTTCCTGCTCTGAGCAGAAAGTCAAAGTGATGAATTCAGCATTGGCTATGCTGGACTGTATCGCATCTATCCTGAAGGAGCAGATGGTTTTACACACACACACAAATGCGCACACGCTGTCCTTCGCTAAAGAGAGTTGCTAGTGATCTGCAGGACCATTGGGAACATATAAACACATAAAAGAAGCTATGCACACACACACACACACACATATGCACTATATATATATATATATATATATATATATAGTGTACAGCTTCTCCACCTGTCCAAGGTCATGCATAAATTAGATTTGAAGGCTCAGTAAAAGGACAAATGTGTGGTGTGTGTATGTGTGTCTAGTTGTTGCCCTTGTCCTGTCTCCCAGACACAGACATTTTGGGACAAATCTCCTGAGTCAGCAAAAAAATTGTAAAAATAAATAAATAAACAAACCAAAAAATGACAAGAGGGCACAGGGAAGACAAATGATGTCAAAACTAAAGATTTGGGTTACTAAACTAGTGATGATCAAACAGACAAGTATATAGTTTATCTTTCATGAAAGTTTTTTGGCCTGTAAAGGGCAGTACAATGCACAACCAACAAAACAAAAAAAGCACCAAAAAGTAGTGTTTTTTGGACATGTACAGTACACGTACCATTCAGAAGCTACTCAAGCTCACAAAACCTGCATTCATTTGTTTAAAAAATACAGTGAAAATATTATTTATATAATCTATTAATTATTTTTTTTAAAATAACAATATAATTAAAATATAATGTAATTTATTGCTGTGATCAAAGCTGAATTTTCAGCATCAATACTCCAGTCTTCCGTGTCACATGATCCTTCAGAAATCATTCTAATATGCTGATTTGATACATTTCTGATTACTATCAATGTTAAACACACACACACACACACACACTGTTGTAAGTCGGTCCTCTGTGACAGATATTTAGATAGTTCTGGTCGTGCTCGGTCACATCAGCGCGAGTGTGTTATAACGGATCTATTTCCCCCGTGTGCGCTGATGCTCTCATCGGTTGACATTAGCGAACGCCTTCCTTACATTTACTTAATAAAAGCGGGCTTTCCCCACGGGCTTTTCCTTTCTCTGGGCCGAGTTGCGCTGATGTATTTTCCCCGATATAGCCTAGATGTCCATCAATTATGATTATTTGTATTCAACCGTGCGCGTGTGTGTGCTTACACTGCGTTTATCTTTTTTTAAATTAGCCTATATTTAGACTATTTATAATATGTGTGTTTATGTTTAGACCAATAAACAAACATAACAGACTAGTTAACTTCGGTCCAGGTGCGTGCGCCTGATGAAACCGTCCATACACAGGTCGCGCGATCACAAAGTGAAAGTAAAAAAACAAGCGCGAATTCAAATGCGATTTCAATACTTAACCTGATTGACAGTGGCCCCCCCGATGCCCGAAAATTACATAATGTTGTAACGTTGCAATGCGTTTATTATATCAGATGACTTTAGTGAAAACTACAACAAAAATATATAGTCATACCAAAGAATAAAATACCCGCCAAAGTGGCTAGTGAGACTAAAATTTTTACCCGCCACAGCCGAATTTTACCTGCATTTGGCGTGTGGGCGGGTGCCAATGTCAAGCCCTGACACACACACACACACACACAAACATATATATATATTCCAGATTCCTTAATGAATAAAAAAAAATAGATCAAATGAACAGCATTTATTTAAAATGGAATTTTTTGCAAGATGATTGATGTCTTTATTGCTTTTAATGCTTGCTGAATACAAAGTATTAAAAAAGTACCTTTATAAAATTTATAAAAACGAAAATGGATTGTTACGTTAAAATATTCTCAGCCAAATAATAAGGCTGAGAATAAAACAGAGATCCTCAGAGATGGATTGAGTTACTGCTGTCAATGATTAGACAAGCGTTAGTGAACATTAAATCATGGCCATAATTTTATAGCTCAACTACGTTTATGTGTTCATTGGAAACAAAGACGCCAAGAACAAACCTCCTACATCCCATCCATATAAAACCAGGAAATCCTGTTACACATTCCCAATACTCCCCATCAAATTACCGAAGGATCATTCTCACATACGGAGACCAAGCGTCTGTGTGTGAGTGTTTGAGTCAGACACCAGGCTGTGATGCTGCTGCTCTGATGTGGCTCAGCAGGATATGATCTCATCGCCACAGGAAGTTCCAATTATCACTGAGATGAAATTACCCAGTAGGTCCGAGCTCAGGCTCCCTGTGGAACAGACATGAAACTGAAGAGATCGACCCATCGACATACACACACACCTGTGTCAGGGAAAACCGAAACGCTTTCCGTCAAATCAAAGCCGTGGCGCCAATCAGAGTCTAGCACATGTGAGCGATTCTCCAATACTCTGTCAGTCAACAGTCTGGAATAATTAGGCTTTTTAAATACTTGTAAGAAGACTCACCAAGCCTGCATTCTCAAAAACACAGTAATATTGCTTAATATTATTGCAATTCAAAATATCTAATTAATTTTTTTATAAAATGTCATTTATTAGGGCGATGCAAAGCTGAATTTGCATAATTACATCATTGAAGTTTGAGCAGCATATTAGAGTGAAGGCTACTGAAAATGTAACATTGCATCATAATAATAAATTACATTTCACAATATATTCACATAGAAAACAGGTATTTGAAATGGTAATAATATTTCACATTTTTACCGTATTTTTGATCAAATAAAGGCTGTACTTGGTAAGCGTCTCTTTTTTGAAAATCATAAAAATCATGATTGCTTCAAACTTTTGACCAGGGGTGTAGATGAAGACACGTGTGAAGACAAATCAAACGAGAGGTAACGAACCCACAGACCAGGATTCGTCATGGAGGTGCCCTTTGAGGACATCATGGGGAATGTGGCAGGACAGCTTTGGAAATCAGCTGAGGGACATGACAGTATACTTGTCTATGTCAATTAAGCAACCAGGAGCCCGAATGCAGGGCCCCTGGGAGACGCCAACTCCAAGGCCGTCACATAAGACCTGTTCATCTGCTCAGGCTTTCAAGTACTGTGAATAAAACATTGATGGATCAGGGCACCAGTGTCTCTAAGCTCATGAGGTGAAGCTCCTCTGGACCTCGCTGGAGAACCACCATCGCATCGCATAAATTCTTTAGACTAGTCTTAAGAAGTTAGTCATCTAAATTTTTTTCTTCAAGACTGGATGTAGATCGGTATTATTTGTATGGGAAAAGTAACAGACTGATTAACTCTTGGCAATGGCTGTTGGTCAGACTAGTTTTTAAGACAGTCTTAACACAGTGGCTAAGTTTAACTGGCCCCAGATCTTCTCATTCAGAGGAGAAGAGGACTTCACTGAACTGCACTGGACAAAACTCAAAACACGCATAACGCATCAAGTGTTAAAAGTTAAATATGATGAAATCTATGGCACTAAAGTTTAGGTTCAGTTGGATGTTGACGCATTCAAAAGATCAAAGTAAAGATGAGAGTAAAGGTATTTATAATATTACAAGAATTTAAATCAAAGCATCCTAAAAATAAATGTTATGCTTTCCACAAAAATAAGAAGCACAACTGTTTCTAACATAATCATAATTCATAAATTATTTTTCAAACTTTTCAAACAAGGCTTTTTCGAGCCAACATTCGACATTTCTTTTACTTTAGCTGGAAATTACAGTCAATCTTAATTCTGCTTCCCTACATTCAAATTTGACGTGCAATTTAGAGTTTTGTCTGCTAGTTTCACTCAAATTCCTGCAGATGTGCAGATTTGTTCACGCATGGCAGCTTCAGAATCAGCCGAACACAATCAACATAAAGCCTCATCAAACATGTGGCCACTTATACAACAAACCTCATGCCTCATTCATTCAAACAAACAAACTGTGATTGGTCTGACTCTCAGAGATTTACTGCAAACCCATGCATTATGTCCAAATCGAGTTATGACTGGAAATGGGTCTTTTAGACTCTGATCTGTCCTGTGACAGCTGAGTTTGGCTCAACTATCTGGAGATTCAGAGAAAATGGAGTCTGGAAATTGACATCAAATCAATCAAAATGAACTTTGAAGGCACTTTTCTCTGTTTAAGTGTTTCTGTGTTATGGCATTTGGCCTTCTTAGGGCACTAGAGTCTCCACGACAGAATTAACAGAGTGTGAAGCGCTGTTTGTGCGACTACAACTAACTCAGAGACAGGTTGATGTCTTTGCAACTAACTGAAATAAGTTGAAGCGGAAATACTAAAATTACTGCAACTAAAATGCAAATTAATAAATAACAATGTGCTGTCAACTGATTAATCGCATATAAAATAAACGTTTAGATGTATGTGTAATGTGTATATTCATTACGTATATATAAATATAAACACATACAGTATATAATTTAAAAATATATATTTACATGTATATACATTTATTTGTATATGGGTCAAAGACGAAAAAAGGGTTTAACCATAAAAACAATAAGTACGATACTTCTTTAAATTGTTATTTTCCCCCGCAAAGTGTAAATGTTTTCTGTTTAAATTAATTGTAATTTTGTTTTTCTGAGACAAATTAAATTCACACATTTTCCCTGATTTAAAAATTATTTTATTTTTTTTTTATATTTGCCACTATCCTAGGTTTTGCCCATTTGTCAGTAAGATTTTCTTTTACTAATTTAAAACACAATAAAATTTAGACACTTCCTTATACTTTTATATTTTTTTACTATGACAACGTACATTTTTATTTTGACTTTTTATTCTCCAAAAACGTACTTGAAACCTTAAAAGCAGACACTTAACTTATATTTAATGTGCTTTCTAAATACATAAAATCACTTTTGGGAATTTCATTTGATGCATACACCTTGAGATCTTCGAACCATTCTTACAGTTTATATCACATAGATGTATATTCAATATACACAATTATTGTTTTTCTTAAATATGTACATGTATATGTTTGTATGTTCATGTACATAATAAAACAGTATGCACACATATATTGTGTAAACAAAAACTTTTATTTTGGATGTGATTAATCATGATTGTTTGACAGCACTAAATTCCATCTCTATTTCAAAAATGTTAATGTTTATGTACTTTACACTTAATTCTATTCATCATTTAATTTACAGGTAATGTCAAATATATTTTTATATAACTGAACTGGAAATTAGGTGCTGGGCGTCCGGCCAGAGAAGAACTGGACCCAACTAAACCTGGTTCTCCCAAGGTTTTTTTCCCCATTCTCTCATGGATGGGGTTTTGGTTCTCCTCTGGCTTGCTTAGTTGGGGACACCTGATTTCCAGTGATTATCAAGCTACAATAACTTTAATATAATATTTCAACTTAAAAATACATAAAATCAGACATGTTGTTGTTTTTAGAAAAGCTGAACTGTTAAATTTGCAATAATTAAACTAATTAACTAAACTAACTAATTAAAGCTATGAAGAAATATATAAAAATACTATTTAAAAAAAAATTAAATTAAAATTAAAACTAAAAATACTAATTAAAGCCCATTTGCAATATTAATAAGTATAATAATATATTACATTTATACATTAATTTGAAATTATATATTGTTAAGAGCATCTATCTATTTATCTATCTCTAACTCAATTATTGATTATCATGTAATTAACACAGACAGAAATATGGCAAAAAAGGTTTTTATAAAAAATTTCAAAGCATAGACTTTATTCTCTGAGTAAATCAGCAGAATCCCTGCTGTACGTAAGTATCCTTACATAAGTACAGTATGTGCACACTGATGAGGCAGTGTTTGTGTGTTTGTGTTGAAGGTGTGCATGTGTCAGCAGAGCTCAGACGTCTCTTCATTCTCCAGGCAAAACACAGTGTCCTGGACTAAAGTGCCAATGTCACCAAAAGCTGCCCAAAGCAGTTTGTTTAACAGGACTGCTATGCATGGGACTCAGGAACCCTGTGGATGCACTCGGCCTGGCGGGAGGAGGTGTTCCAGAAACAGACTCCACGCCAAACTCCGCTTATACTGTATATGTGAGACCGCTCTAGATTAGACTTCTGAGCTGAATACATTTCAAACACATCTGCATGGTGTAAATAGACAGTATGCAAGATAAAACAAGCTGTCTATTTAAGTCGCAACAAAAACGGTTCCTCTTTACATCCTGAACATGCACAAATCTTATAAAATAAGGTATAATTTTGCTATGATGCTGAACGGATTGATAGTTGATTCTGATATCATGCTCAGAAAGAATACAGTTCTCATACAGAATCATCTCTAGTGATGTCATAATGCAATTCTGATGAAATCACATGAGAATTCTAACTCTTACTGTCTTTTCCTGTTTATTTCTTTTACAAACAATACTGAGCCTTGAAATGAAGCTGAAATAAAATATAAATACATTCAAGTTTGGGTTGTTAAGACTAAAACTGAAAAAACAAACAAACAAAACAACTCTGTATAAGCTGTATATAATAAAACTACAAAAATATTTAAAAAATAATAAATAAAATTAAGCTAAATATAAAAATAAACATCAAAACTTATAAAAGCACATAAAAACACTTAAACTAAAAGTAATAAAAACTGAAAGTGGAATAAAAAAAAATTAAAACTAAAATGCAAAAAATGTTTAAAACAATATATATTTTTAATTACTACAGCAATAAACCAAAATTAAATACAAAAAATTAAAAAAATTAAATACAAATATAAGCCAACTGAAACTTTTATTTATCAATATACTTATTATTTAATTCTATTTAGCTCAATTATGATTGAAATTGAATTAGCAATAGTAATATCAGAGATGTTTTATGGCAAAATAGCAAAATTAACTTTTTTTATTAACTAATTTTTCTGATAAACAAGCAGAAACCACTACCAAAACTGAAAAATGACAAAAGCACAAGAAAAACAAACTGAAATGAAAATAAAAACACAAATAAAAATACTAATGAATACTATATAATTTACGGTTTACGTAATGGATCTGGTAAAGATTTAAACAGTGCATTTGTAAGTGTGCCAGGAATGTCTCCTATATATGGAAGACCGATCACAAACAGGTGCCTGCTAAGACTTTGCAAATCTCTGCTTCTTCCCAAGCAATATGTCACTTGAAATCAAGCCACAAGCAGCACGTGATTTGTTTGTACCTTTTTCACACACGCTGCCTGAGATCTGTATTCACGGGGCTGTGGGCATGTTGCTCTGTTCTCCCTCTCTAAATTACAGCTGAAACCAAAAAGTTTTTGGACATTTAAGCCACGCTTAAAACGTCTGAATGTCAGTGCATCAGATAATAAAATAACAGAGCAAATGGCATCTGCTGCACAAGCTTTTTCTCTTCACTAAAGCCAATTTCCTTCATTCACTGGTGTTTCATCTAATGCAATAGCATTCACACAAGTAACTGTGTCTTAAAGGGATATTTCACCCAAAAAATGTCCATACCAGGAAAGTCGAATAACATCGGATTCCACTCACAATATGATTTGCTCTGCAGAAGAAAGGAAGTCATAAAGGTTTGAAATGACATGAAGGTGAATAAATGATGGAGGTTACATTTATTGAGTAAACTATTGCTTTAGCCTTTTGGGATCAGTGTATGTAGCCAATCCACCGTGCAAAAAGTCTGCAATAACATGAGGCAGAGTAAATGATGGATTTATTTATTTTTTGGTTAACCATCCCTTTAAGTCTCCCTTTTTCTTAATTTAACTTATGTTCTGTGCTTTATTTGGCCCATAATTTAAACTTTTTTTTCCCACACAATTTTGAGATTTTGAGAATTGCAAGATGAAAACTATGAGATATAAGAAAAAAGTATTTGATTCTATTTTATTGATTCTATTTCAGAACTCTGACTTTTTCCTCTAAATTCTAAGAAACAAAGTCTGATTTGTGAGATAAAAAGTCGCAATTCCTTTTTCAGTTTACTTTATTGATACTTGGACAGAAAGGGCTTCAATAGCTTTCAGCAAAACAATGTACTTTGTACGGTGTACAAAGAATAAAAAAATGACCACAGAACTTATGTCACAAAATTGTCAGACATCCATCAAAACACTGGAAAGAACATTAGATAAAGACAGTGTTGGGGAGTAGCTAGTTACAACTAAAAGCCCCGATATACTTCAAACAGAGACGAAATCGAACTGAAATTACATTTCGAACAAAATCAGACCAAAAAAGTTTGTTTTGAGTTTGTTTTGGAAGTTCAAATCGGCTGACCAAAGCATATTGAGTTCGTTTTTGAGCTACAATTGGTCCGAGGTGGCTTACAGTACGCAATCGGTGGGTGTGTTCTGAAACTCTACCTTTTTTAGCAACATTTTTTTCCCAGGTTCGATTGTCCTTCAGCCGAGGTCAGGCAAGGGAGCAAAATCTCCAGCCACTATATATATATATATATATATAGCTGAGCTGCCACAGATATATATCCACACCTGAACTATCGCTCGCGGAGAGACTTTAAAAGTTCAGCGAAAGCAATTCGTTTGAAGTATATCGGGGCTTAACCGTAATTACTTACATAATAAATGTAACCGTAATCTGTTATAGTTACTGAGAAAAAAGAAAATGTTAACAATTACAAACGGGGTTACATCTAAATATTCTTGTATTAATATTTACCATTTCTTGTTTTGTTTTTAAATCTGTATTTAACCTTAGTATGATATTAAAGCAAGAGCTAGTAAAGTTTGATTTTGGGGTGACTGTGCTTTAAAATGAAACGACTATTATCTTAATTCAAGAGGTGCAAGGAAGTCTGAGAGTAATCAGTGTTGAGTACTGCTATACGGTTAACAGTTTAAAACCTTCATTAGAAATGAGAGATCAAATCAGTCATGAACTAATTGAAATAGTTACACTACTTATTACATTGTAAATAGAGTAACTTGTAATCTGTGAGCTATTACACCGAAGCAACCTTCCCAAAAGTGGAATGAGAAAACGATTAAAAAGATTCAATGTAAATGTTTATGAGATTAGTATTGATCTCTGTGTGGTCATTTATGATGCATACATTAGAGGATTCGTTCTCAATAACCTTCAGAAGAGTCACATGCCACCGAACAGTATTACAGTGTGTGTGTGTGTGTCGATCGGATGCCTACAGAGAGACAAAGACCCGAGAGATCGATAAACGATCAATCAATATTCCACAGAAATGCAGGAGGAAGGCATCCGGTGCCTTTAGTCATAATTGAAGATGTTACAATGAATCCATAAAGCATTGCTCTACCCCCATCCTCTCATTTCCAGCCACTCCCCCTCTCAAATATCCATCTCCTTCAATCTCTCCCGGCTCAGCTTCCTCCAGCTCTCTTATTCCTTACATCTGACCCTCTCGGGCTCATCTCCTGCTCGAGTGCACAGCTCGGGCTGCCGGAGAGCAGTATTGCAGCAGTGTTGCACACGAGCGTGTGTGTGTGTGTGTGTGCTCAAGCTTCACGTGTGTTGGACTGCTGTTGGTGTGAACATGCAGATTATCGCTCGGCTCATAAATGTTTCACACTTCACCCGCGCCGCGAATCTACGGCAATCGGCTTTAAATCACGCCAGCGATATCCTTCCGTTCACCTCTGCCTTCCTCTGTCCGTCCTTCTTTACAAGCGTGCCTCTTTGTCTTGTCTAGTCCGGCTAGATTTGAGATCAGTGAAGTGTTACTGTAGGTTACGGAGCGCTGTCGTGTGCTAATGCGTGACCGGAGAGAAACACAGCACAGTCTCACCGCTCAAATGCTTTCTGAGAAACCGTGTTCGCATTATATTTTTACATATGTTTTCTAGAGAATTTAGCATGAATATGGTCCAATAAAGAAGCATTAGTCGTGAAACACAAGCAGAATGAATTTCTGGGTGAATCATAGGCAAAATCATTAAATTGGTGCGTTTGTTTAAATTAAAGCAGCATAATTGAAGCAGGAATTAATTTATCAGTGATTTCGATTTACTTAGAAATGTGTTCTTCTTGTTTTTATGAAAAAGGTTGAAAAAGTGTAAAATTGTTGATTTAAATGCAATATCTTATGTGCTGTTATTAAGTTATTAGCACTAAGATTGTTTTATGAATTTTGGTAAATATTGAGTTAATTTGTTGTATTCAATTCTATGGAACAATTTGCTTTAAATACATTTTACTTATATATATAAAAATAATTTTAATTACATTTTTTTATTAAAAAGTAAAAAAAAAAACTAATTCCAAAAAGTTAAATATTTGATTTTAATTTTATATTAATTTTTAATTAGATTTTTCTTTATATATATATATTGTTTATGTTTTTTAAATAATAAAATAATAATTAATAAATAATAATTTAATTATTAGTTTAATTATTACTATATAAATAATATTTAATAATGATTATATAAATTTATATTATAAAATTAATTATTTTGTTAAATATTTATAAAGCGTGAACTAACATAAATTGTTGCACTGAAACTCAGTTAAAAAATAAGTAAAAAAGTAAAAAAATAAGCTAAAAAAAGTGTCTTATGATTATCAATGATGCATTTATTTGATCAAAAATACACAAAAAATAGTAATATTGTAAAATATTAGTAAAAATTAAAATAAGTGTTTTTTTTTTTATTGAATATATTGTAAAATGTAATTTATTCCTGTGCTTAAAGATTTTGATGATAATTTTCTGCATCATTACTCCAGTCTTCAGAGTCATGAGATCCTTTAGAAATCATTTTAATATTCTAATTTGCTGCTCATAAAACATTTCTTAAAATTATCAATGTTGAAAACAGCTGTCCTGCTTCAAATTTTTGTGGAAACCATGATTTTCAGAACTAATAAAACATTAAAAAGAACAGCAGTTACATGAAAACAGAAGTCTTTTTAACATTAGAAATGTCTTTACTTTCATTTTTTATCAATTTAATGCATCTTGATCAACAAAAGTATTAATTGATTTGAAAAAAAAAAAAAGTACTCAGAAAAGTACTGTCCTTTTTCTTATGACTAACCCCAATATAAGTCATTTAAATTGAGCATCTTATAATTCAGCTGCATTCCATACAGTACTGTATATCTCCATCAGTCAACCACTGGACATTAAAAAGCCCTCACTGTTTGACCACTAATTGGTTGTGTTTACTGTATGTGACTACATGCATGTTAATGCTCACATGTACACGGCAACAACTATACAGTAAACCCCGGCGGCTGACAACACGGTAAATGAACTGTGGCAAATATTGACCTGCCAATGACATTTGGACAATAAAGATGCATTCCCCAGGTATAAGCCATGTCTAAATCCATCTGCAAGTGAACAAACACACAGCAGACTGCGCATGTATGTATATACAGACACTGCTTTAATGCTCTTTTCTCAAAATTTCCACAGTAAGCTCATTATATCTGCTTTCAAATAGAAAGACGAGAGCTCATAAGATGTTAAATTAGACAGCCACGCATTTCAATTTCATTTAAAACAAATGAAAGACACTCTACAGCATTAAATAATCAACTAATATGCTGATAAACCAACTTTCATGTGAGTCAAATGGACATAGTTTCTATACATACAAAAGAAATTCCTGTAACACAACCTTAAGTGACTTCCGCAGCAGAATCTGATACAGTGTATGGACACACCAAGGCATTTGTTTTCAAATATTTAACTATGTCTCTAGGCAAAAATATGAGTGATAGTCTATCATATTCATGCATTATCAATCAAACGCACCCTGTCTCTGCAGCAGCTCTCGTATCAGCGCTTATAATCGCATCAGATTGAACGCAAGCATCCGTTATTAGCTCTGAAAAAACACTCAAGCCTGCATTTAAATGAAAATGACCAAGGACGCGAATAAGAAACAAGCGTCTGTGTTTGCTGCGTCGAGCATCAAAAGCATAAAAGATAAAAGCGGGTTTATGTTATGTGAAACATTTTTGTGGCTGCTACTGTAAGGTGCAACACTTTAAAACAGCTGAAACAAAGAGCGTGCAGATGGATCTAAGAGAGGGCTCGTGCGTAATGGCGCACGATAACATGCAATTACACGCATAAATACGAGGCTGCTGTTTGTCTGATGGTGGTGCAATCTGTGATTCTGGGGGAATATCCACTGGCAGCACTGATTTCATTTTGACAGGCTGATAACTGCATCCTTCAGAGCTCATTTAACCAGCTTGAACTGGGTCAACTACTGAAATCATGCAACTTAATCATGCAAAACAGACTGCAAACGCACATGAATGCACTAATAGCTCATCTAAAGTAACCTGCAACCTTAGGTTAAACGTCTTTATTGAGGGCAGCTCACAATCTCACAACTTTCAATTATTAGCACAGTCCTTCATCTACTCCCAAGCACTATTACTTACTCGTTAGTCAATGATCAGACGCTTTTCTCCAAATCGTCTATTAAATGACACATCTATTCTCAAGGGCACAGTGATGGTTTCGACCAGCCCAGACACTAGACTGAATACAGCAGGATAAACTATGAAGTCACTCACACTCGCCAATTGCACAACAGAACAACCCTTCTTAAGTTTCGAGCAAGTAACTTTTATCTTGCATCCAACTAACTAGCATCATTTTGAGTTAAATGAGGTACAAACCAAGAAGCTGTGCTTTGAATTCAGTTGTTTTCAAGTTTTCAGCACCACTCGTGAAGGAATAAGAGCGCTCAGATTTACTAATTACTCTTTTAGTTGATGCTTCCATCAAGTTACTTACAGTACACTAATTACCTGAGGTTTGACGTCTTATTCAAGGACACAATTATATTTGATCAATGCTTGCAGCGTTTGCACCGTTAATCTTTCAAGTTCATCCTTTCCAAACAAGACATTATTTATGAATGTTCTTTGAATGTGAATGTTGCTTTTGAATGTTCTCTGAAACATGCTTAAAAAAAATGTTATATGAACATCTGAAACATGTGAAGTGAAAAAAAAAAAAAAAAAATTAGTGCTAATGTTTTCGGAATGCCGTTAAAAAAAAGAAAATATAACTTTGAATGAACGATTTGTTAACATTACTGGTAGCTGGGAAACTATACCAGTCAGTTGAGTGGTTTAACCCGTGTATATGCTATGGATTTGTCAGTACTTCAGTATATTTAAGCTATATGGCAAAATCTGGGATTTAAACGGAAACCCTTTCAGATTCCTACTCAGATATTTTACTACGAGGCTACATCACCTTCTAATGTTAACCCAGATAACACAAGCATGTACTGTTTTGATAACATTCACATTAAGTTCTGAAAGCATGTCTCTGAATATGTAAATTGTCCAGTTTTAATGTTTTTAATGCACACAATAACGTTCCATTTTAGCACTTTTCAAAAATACAGGAATGTTACTTTTAAATATTCTTCATTGTTTTGAATCCAGTTATAGATAAACATTTAAATACTTAAAAGAAAAAGCGTTCACTGAATGATGCATACATTTTCTGCTAACGTTTTGAGAATGTTACTAAAAACGAGTAAACTTTGAAAGAACGTTCGTAACTTGAGAGAACGTTTGCTATAAGCTCACATGAAAGCTACGTATCTGTCCGTTCGGAAAAAGTGCTTATATTTTCTAAATCAGGACTCTTAAACTCAAGGGCATCTGGAGTTTGAACCTAAAACCTTTCTGTTACCAGCCAAACTAGTCCATGCGTACTGTACTCTGAAGAATAAGGCTCTCAAATCATGATGCATCTCAGCCCACCGCCACCTGTTTAAAGTAAGCTACCGGAGCTGTCCACGCGTGAAGAGGTGCTGAACACTCACCCGCGCGTATTTGGACGAATATGGATCCTCGAAGAGCGCCCAGATCCGGGGTCGCCACACGCGCCACCAGCCCACTTTCCTGTTGTCCTCTTGCAGGCAGAGCCGCTTCAGGTCTCCGTCCCCCGCGAGCGCCGGGTCGTCGTCCGGTACCACCGGCTCGGGCGTCTCGAAGCTGTCCAGCGCCTCCTCCGCGTCCCGGTGCTGCCGGTAGTTCATCCAGCAGCACGCCTCCACGTCGGTCTCGTCGATGCCCCAGAAAGCGAGCTCCTCCTCGAACAGCGGGCCGCACACGTCGTTGGGGCAGTGCAACTTGCCCGTCCGGTAGTAGTTGAGGATGAACGAGAAGACGGACGGGTGCCGGTCGAAGAAGAACTCGTCAGACTTCGGGTCGTAGTCGAAGTTGCTGAAGGCGTCCGGCTCAGTGAGCCACGACAGACGCGTCCCGGGCAGCGTCTTCAGGGTGCTCCGGTACGTCTCGTGCCTCACGCCGCCGCAGTTGATGACGATTTTCTCGTTTTCCGACGGACAAGTCATGTCGGCGCTGTAACATGCTTTGTTGGACGACTTGTTCCCACCCTTGCGCCCTTTGAATGAGGAGACACACACCGAACTGAGCATAGGGGAGGGAGAGGAGGAGAAAAACCGGAGAGGGGAGGAGACAGGAGCGATCTGCGGGGGGACAGGAGGGAGGGGAGAGAAAGAGGGGACATGTTTAGTAAAGGTAAAAATGGAGGGGATCTTGCACATCATACGGGGGTCCCACTATTGATATGCCAAAAATACTGCAGTGACATGATGGTTGCCATGTGACCTTGTGTGTTTTTGGAGAAAGTTGCTTCATGTGTGCAGGTGATTGACGCATGACGTGTGCACAGTAAGGCTGTTTGAAATAGTTTTCAGAGCTGGCATCTCACACTGCAGGAATTCTCAAGAGCACTTTGTGTCAACTCATTTCTAAAATGAACAAAGCATATCACAAATCACTGTTATGGAACCGTGTTGTGCATTAAAAATCCTTTTGAACACAGAGGACACAGTAAACAACAGAATCATGAGATCAATAGTCTCTTAACACAAGTTAAGATTTACGTTTATTTGTCTAGATGATGCCTTTATCTAATGCAAATGACAATAATGCAGGCAGAAGCGACTAATATAAGAGAAAAACAATAAGTAGAGCTGCTAGATTAAATAGAAAGCAAGTGAGCATTATATAACTGGCAATCAAACAATCATGCATTATTTCGTCTCTCTCAACACCTCAAAGATCAATTCAACCGGTCATTTGGACATTTCGAAAGTCAGCGCATAAAATTCAGATGCATTTAATGTAAAATGAAACGTTACAGCATCAATAGTCCATGCATGTCGAATACAGATTATCTGTCAGTCTCTCAATTGCTTTCAAATGTCCTTTGGGCCGAAGCAATGCCACTGCAAGATGCAACTGAGAGGCGACTGATTAAAATTCTATCTGTCTCTCTTTCCCTCCGTCTCTCTATCTCTTTAAATGAAGCAGCTAATAAGTCAAGAGCTTCACTGCAGCTTCATTGCATGGAGCGAGAGAACGAGAGACAGAGAGATAGAAAGGTGCTCATTATGCACACACAGCAGTACAGCACTGTAGCCCAGCGTCACCGAGCAGAGGGGGAGGAGGGAAAGAGAGAGAGAGAGGGAGGTTTGGAGAGAACTGTGCAGTTTTGCTGCAGTAAAAACCTGACTTTGTGCATCCGCTCAGTTCTTCTCTCTCTCTCTCCTCTGTGTGTTATCATAGTGAAGAGCTTCTGATTTAGTTGCTTCTAAAGTATTAGGCTGTTTTGCTCTCTTTCTGTTTCTATCCCATCTCTATTTGTCCCCCCTTTCCTTTTCTCCTCCTTTCCTCCATCACCCCCCTCCCTTCTCCAGTACCGCATTAAGGAAGCACAATTCACTGAGAACGACTCTGGAGCCCAGCATCACTTACTTTTCTCTTTTTCTACTACTGTACATCACCTCCCTTCAGCGGATTCCCTCTTTATTTCATTTCACAAGCACTTTATTCCTCTTCTATCACTCTTTGTATCCATTTTACACTTTTTGCCAGCTCCATTTCCTGTCACTTTCCTTTCTTTCTTTCCATTCTAATTCTTTTTTAGGCAGCTTGAAGAAAGTTAGCCAACTCTTTCAGAACTGCATTTAGACAGCGGAGGATAGAATGAAAGTCAAGAAAGAAGATGGAAATATTGAAGGTAAGGCTTTATTGACTTCTTCAAGCAACTGTGCAAAGACTGCGATGGAAAACAGTTTTTAGGTTAGTTGTGCTGGTTATATTAGTTTTAGAATATGCTGTGTGTAGAAACTATTTTTACTCAAGAATTGTTAGTAAATTTCACAGTTACAAACAAACGGCAAGTGACGCATAATACTCGAAATCTGAAAGTAGAAAAAGTTTTCACTTTAGTGATTTTTTATTTTATTTTCAACTTTGAAATTCGTATTTCCTAACTAGTTACACACTTATAACTACAAAATATTGTACTAGGAAGCATAAAGCAGAATAAAACTGATGTTTTTGCATAGCCACAGAGCTTTCAGATGTAATGCACTACAAAAACAGTGAGTTTAAGACTGTTCAGGTGCATAAATGTGACTCAGAGGGCACGCTACTGAAAGAACGGGATACTTAAATGGTCCCAGAAGAGGGATTATGAAAGGAAACAATTAAGAAAGTGAGATAATTGAGCGTGCAGATGGAGGAAAAGGGAGAAAAGCTGCCATAAATGTTGAGGGGAAGCATATTTGAGAAAAGTAAAGAGCCTTTGTTAAAGAGAGAAATAAATGCAGACTCAGAAGTTTGAACTGAGCTGATATCAGCAGCAGCACTGCAGCGCTCCGAGGAGAAAGGGTCACTGAAACTTCAACAAACAAAAAGAAAAATGACGTTGAACGATTAATGGGTTGAGAAAACGTAAGGGTCAGGTGCAGTAATGTATTTTTAAAATATGAATCTGACTCAATAATGCACTGTCATTTTGTTGTAAATACAACAAAGAATTCTAAAGAAAACACTATTTTGGTCTTTCTGCTTTTAAATTTCATATTTAATTTAATGTTTCACTAGTTAATTCTTTGCAAATATTTAGAGTGAAAATTTCAAAATAAAAACATTAGAATACGAAATATACAATTAGAATAATATTAGAAAAATAATGAAGAAATGTTGAGAACTATATGTGCATGAATCAATAAAAAAAAACTGAGAGGATTAATATTTTACTGTGCTGTGTGTGTGTGTGTGTGTGTGTGTAAAGCAGGCACCAGAACTGAGCTCAGCAGCAGTGGTGACGTTTTACTGCATTTATTTATTTATATATTTTGGAAGGGGAGGGGGTCACAAAAAGAAGGTGAGAAAGATAACCAGAAAAAGAGCAGAGAGGAAAGAAAAACAGGGTTTAGAGAGCATGTGAGCAGCGTGAGAAATCCTGACGCACTGGCTGAGGGAGACGAGGTATAATTATCCCGCATATGTGTGTGTGTGTGTGAACACATGTCACACAAAACCTGCGCAAAACAAGACAACACACTGAGAAGTAAAAATGCTGTTAGCGCTGAACAGGAAATGGAAGACGAAGGAGAGAGAGAGAGGGGGTAAAGATGGAGAGAGCGAGAGGGGTGAGCAGTGGAGGACTGCAGTGATGCTAATATACATTAGCAGTAACACTGCAGCAAGAGGGAGAGGGAGGAGGGAGAGAGAGAGAGAGAGAGAGAGAGCAGAACAGATCAGAGGAGAGAGGGGGAGGGGACGAGAGAGAGAGAGAGAGAGAGTGACTTACGTTCCTGTACTTGGCAAAAAAAGTGGAAAGCCTGTTCATGAAAGAGAGCAAGAGATGGGAAGAGGGGCTGGAAAAGAGGAACACAAGCAAATGAAATGGATAAAGCAGGAGACGAAATCAATCCAGACGTCATGCGTTACAGTGATTTTATCATGAGAAATAGCTGCTCCTAGCTTAAAACCTGAAGCTTTACATGTGATTTTGACGTTAAAACATCTCCAGCCTAATAAACAAAGACAATTATTAGGGAAACATTTATAGGTTGAAAAACATTGTGACTTTGCACTGCTTTTGCTCGGTTTATTTAAGCATCACAGCCAGTCCTACACAGCAACACTGAGTTTGTGGGCAGAGCTAAGTTTCCGGCCAATGGCAGAGAGGGGGTGTGGCAGATGCAGAATGAAGTTTAATACTATGTAGTTAACTATTTACTATTTAATATTAAAATAGTAAGTGAAATAGCATCATTTAAAGGCACAATAATAGATTAAATTATACAGAGAATGTGAGCAAAGAACATTATGCATTCTCAAAAAACTCTCCTTAAAATCATTAAAGCTGTCTATTATGATTTTACGAATGAATATCTTAAATCAAATGTACATCTGTACTTTGTTGTTTATGACGAGAGAATTTGTGAGAGCTTAATTCAGTCGGCGAGTTGCGTGCAGTGAATAAGAAAACTCATCTGAAAGCCTCTGATTGGTCATTGCATTCATAAGTTTAACGGCCCCGTGTGTCATTGGTTATAATGCGCAATGCAACAATGACCAGGGACAAGTCGGTCCCACTTTATATTAAGTGTCCCTAATACCTGTGTACTTACTTCATACACATCTAGTTACTATGTATGTAACTACAGTGTAAGTACACACTGGTACATAGTATCTACAGCTGTAATATTTTATTTTTTTTGGTAACAAAACATTTTTTCACTTCACTAAGTACTTGTGTAACCGGAATTATATAACTACATTTTGTAACAGCAATATTTGGAAGAATTTAATCCAGGGGCTGGAGATGGATTGGTTTAGGGATATGTGGGAGGCGTTAGATCTGGAGCTGGTGCATGGTAACTCCTCAGGAACTGCCCACTTAATATAAAGTGTAACATTCTGGACATCAGTCATAATTTATATGTAAAGCCTAACTTAATGGCTGCTGCTGTGTAACATCAGAGTAATTACATGTACTTTAAATTGTTCATATAAAGTGTAATGCTTTTTTTCTTTTACCGAAATGTGCACGTTTGTACTTTCATTACCAAAAAGTGCTGTTGCCAATGTCCTGTTACACATTTACACACACCATTCAGTGAACTGTTACATGTGTGTGTGACACAAACATTACAGCCATAGATACCATGTACCTTATGCGGTTTTTAGATATTTTATGACAAAAATCGTACATATTGTGCATGCGTTTAACTAATCTTTTTTACTAATCTAGATTTAGCTCCACTCGTCTGCTGAGTTCTCGAGCTCCTCACGGCAGGATGGATTCTGATTGGCTGGTAAAAAATCATTCTGAAAATTATTCCAATGATATTGTTTCTCTGTGCCTCTATCCTTACAGTTGGACTCTGCTATTCTGTAATACCGAGAATGCTGTTCAGAACTGGATTTTTATTGTTATCTTTATAGTTATCATGCTTGGTGTGAACGGGCCTTGAAACCTGGCATGTGTGCTGCAAATACTGCTGACTAGGGGTGTGATGAGACACTTATCCCACGAGATGAGACGAGATTTTAAGACTTTCTAAAATAAATCCTCAACTATAAAACATATTAACAAAAACAATCCAAAAATGTAGGTGCATTTTGTAATCAACTTTTTGAAATTAAACTATTTTAATGAATTACATGCAGTAATAAACAACATGTGAACACTGCTAAATCTAAGTAATTACACAAAAAGTATAGACAGTGTAAATAAATCAAAACAAATAACACAAATATCCCTTTAGGTTGGGCCGAATACCAAAACAAACTCAACACCAAAGCGGAGCGGAACGCGGAAAGTGAAGCACACCCCGGCCCTAATAATTCTGCCTACACTGGACGCGATAAAACGACTATTGAAAACCATTTGGAATTCGTGTCAGCATGTCATAAATAAAATGCGGCATACCATACCACATCATACCACTATCGCAAGGATATCTTTCTCGTGAGACACATCGTGCTATGAGATCTCATCACACCCTTACTGCTGACTCATATAAACTGCTTGCAATGTTCTTTAGTTCCTGTGTTTTTTTTGTTTGTTTGTTTTTCCTTTTATTTAAAATGCGTCCGCAAATTTAAGTTTTTTCATGCACCTGTCAAATTTGAGATTGTGGGCTTTTTGGTTTTTTTCAGACTAGTGGAAGGAAATCATCCAAAAGACACTGTTAAGTGTTTCTTTTATACAGTAGCACTTTATCTATTTGTATCAATAGATTTAAATTACAATACATATTTTTATTTTTTAGTTTTCTCAAAATGCCTCCACTTTAGTAGTACTTCCTAATATGACAAAAAAAAAAAATTACTAAATAGACAAAATAATCAGAATGAGTGTTATTTTAGTATAACTAATATACTCTTTTTTAATTAGATTTTATTTCAGTATTTTCTGTTTCAGTCAATTTATAGTATAATATTTTTATTTTACCATTTGTTTAATGTGTTTGTATGGTTTCATTTTAGAGTCATAATAATGGCTATATAGATTTTATAATGTTTTAGTTATTTTAGTACATAACCTGAAGTGAAATTTGAAATGTTGCTTAAAATTATTATTATTTTTTTTTATTAAATTATTAAACTTAATAATTAAGTTTATATATTTATATACACAGTTAATAAGCACAAAGGTATTTTAATCAAAATGAATTTAATTATTTAATTTAAAACAAAAAGATTTAACCTGAGCCTTAAAAAATATTACAGACATGGCAGAATTCAGGAAAAAATGGCAGTATGCTGAAAAGTAAACAGCTTAAATGGATAGCACACAAAAATCTAAATTCATGTTTTTATGAATTTGATAAGATATTTTTAAGAATGTTGGTTATCAAACAATTTCAGTTTCCATTGACTTCTATTATTTTTGTCCATACAATGGAAAACAATAAGTACCGAAACTGATTACCAACATATATTCTTTAAAACTCAACAAAAAAAGCAGTAATACAGGTTTGGAATGACATGAGTGAGTAAATTATTAATTTTTGAGTGGGCTATCCCTTCAAAGCAGCTGGTCTTAGCTGGTTTTAGTTGGTGTCCCACGCTTGACCAGCTAAAAATTGTCCAAAACTATCCAAAAGATGAGCCAGACCGAGATTAACAAGCCAGTATAGGCTGGTTTAAGACGCTTTCCTTTCTCGAAACGATACATGAAGGACAAAAAAGCAGAAGTCATAAAAATAAGAAGAGTGATAAAGAGAGTTTTGCATGATATGCATCCCACCAGCACAGTTCCTGATCTCTTCCCCATCTCTAAAAGCCTGGCAGCCGCTCTCAGGTCTCTGTCTGGTGCAGTGGAGCCCCGTCAGGCCACGAGGGGAAGTGCAGCGATGCAGACTACTGCAGTCGCCTCCCCTTTGCAGTGACACACACACACACACACACACTGTCCCGCACGCGTCCCTCTCCAAACACATCTGATCTGTGCGCCAACAATTTCAACCATTCTATCGAGACATTCATCAAAAACACACGCCGGCCCACGTCTTCCTCTCGCTCTCTCCCTCCTTCAAAGGTCAAAACATCAGATCCACTGATGCAGAAAGAAATATAGCATGAATGGGCAGACAGAGAGGAAGAGCAATAAAAGGATCTTTTTCCTTCCAGCTAGAGGTCTTATCTCTTGCATGCAAGGGGTATTTATTGATACCAAAACACTTCACCAATAAACCCCGAAAAGAAGCGCATTCACTTCATAAACATCCTCTCGGATAGACGGAGGCGTCACGTGATGCACTTGGTGCTGTGTCTATTTCTGCAGCTGTGAACACATCTCAGACTCTGCGATTGTGTGTGTGTGTGTGTGTTTCTCACATTTTCATTCAGCGTTACAGACTGCAGTGGAAAGCAGACTCCATATTGTCTGCTTCAGCAGCTGTGTAGAAAAGCGTTTCCTTCCTTAAGGGCAAACTATCATTCTGAGCTACCTGTGAGCACAAATAGCAGCCCATTATACTCCAAACAAAAGAGCGCGCTACTGCGCCATTGGCTGCCAGAGCAGAGCTCTGAGAGCATGTGCTGCACATTAAACCTGTGTGTGAGATATCACAGATACTGGAATAGAAAATACAGGAATAAGAAAATAAGAAGCCTCTGTTCAGGAAAGGTTCAAAAGGAAAACATTAAATGAATGCAGGGAAATAGCTAATATGGAATAATTATGGAAAATCCAAGGAGGAGCAGAATCACATATTTAATTCCTAGGATTCCTAGAATTGTTATTAAGATACTGTATAAATGTATGAATTATCAGCGGATTATTTTAAAATAAAAATAATCAAATTACAGTGAACATAAAAATGCATTTTGTGTGCTTGAGAGAAAAATCAGGCCAATCTTACAGCAATTCAAGTACATATTTTATATGGTGGCTAATTCATATGATCTCACTCGTACAAATTAATTTGATTTTTGCTCAACCGCATGTAAACGTAATTCACACGAATTGCCGATTTGTACGAATTTGGATGCATGACCTGCATCTAACCCCACCGTCATTTAGACAAAACATCCAAAATAATATGAGTGAGATAAATATGGTATGAATTGGTCTGTGAATTTAAATATTGTTGTGGTTGACAGAGAAATACTCCTAAATAAACACAACAAGTATTAAAAAATTGAATACAAGATAATAAAAAATAGAAAGAAAGACTAATAGCCTAATTATAAAAATATAAAGTGTAGCTTAATTCAGTTTAAGTTAAAAGTTAAGTTAAAGTTATGTGATTGAAAGAAAATGTATTGTTTTTTAAATATATATATATATATATAAATGTTAACATTTTTTGCTATTCATTTTACGTTTTTAAAGTTTTAAATTAAATTTGATCCTTTTAAAAATAATAATAATTAATTGACAAAAGTAGCTGCAACAGTTTCATACCTCTGTAAGTGGAAAACAGATGCTGTGTATAAAACAGAAATCTAAGCACAAGACTGAGAAATATAAGGGATTACGAGAAATATGAATTGAGTGAAAGGTCAGAGTTGCTAAATGAGAGAAGTGTATCATCTTACAGCGAGCTTAACCCCTTCCTCACCCCTGCGTCTGAGAGCTCTCTTTCTCAAGCTTTAACAGCAATTACAGCAAAGAGCGTCTGAAGAGAGAGAGAGAGAGACAACCCTCAACTACAGCGGTTTCACAGAGTACGGGACACACAGAAACTTAGGAGATAAAGAACATCCATCCAAGTTTTAATGTGCTTCTAATAAACCACCCGATTCTGATATCTCCGGGGTTTTGTTGGATCGGGATGCGTTCTGAATGGTTTTCATTTAATACACTATTAACCTCAAGATTACCAATAACATCATAATTAGAATTCAGAAACTAAATAATATGACAATGAACAAGAATCAGAAGCAGAAATATATACTCCTTACTTCTTCAGCATTACCACATGTATTTTACTGCCATCTACAGTAGATACACTTCACACTGTCTACAGCTTTAAACACAGATGAGAAATGTACTTATTAGCTCAATATTAGCAAGTTTGACCTCTGGCTCTCACTCGGTTCCTAAATGTTGCTTCAGAAAAGCACAACAGTCGACAGTCCTTTATAATGTTACAAAGTATTTGTTCTTCAAATGCATTTTATTTTAAAATGTTATTATTCAAAGAATTTAGAAAGAATATTTTTTGGAAAAAATATGAAGCAGCACAACTGATTTCTTAATAAATAAATGTTAAACATAATGAATGTGTCTTGAGCAGCAAATCAGCATCAGAATGATTTCTGAAGGATCATGTGACCCTGAAGACTGGAGATCACAGGAATTAGTGTTTTGTGTCTTCTGGCGGTTTATTTTTTTATTGTTGTTTTTTTTTACAAAGGTCTATTTTATATCAACCGATATTAATTCAGTCAAATTAAAATCACAAACTCTAGCACATACCTATCATAAAACACGCGCATCAGTTTTTTATTCAAGAGCAAGTGCTGCTTTTGTCTCATTTTGAGGAATAAGGGTGGATTTCTCGCAACTATGAATTTAAATCAACAAAGCATGTGTCAGACCTTTCGAACCCCTGACCTTTGGGTTACAGGTCTGACTCTCTCTCCGAAAAAACAACTTTGACCTCTCACTCTTACTCAGTTCCTAAATGTTGCTTCAGAATAATAAAAAAAAGACATTAAACACAACAAAAGCACAGAAGGAATGAAAGAAAAGGGGAAATTAAACCAAAAAAAGGGAATATAAAACAGGAAGACAAATGAAAAACAATCAGAGAAAAAAAAAAAAAATGTTTAAATAATTGTGGTCAGCAAGTGAGCAAGGATGCATTAGACTGATCACAAGTGACAAGTATTTGTTTTTCAAATGCATTTTATTTTAAAATGTTATTATTCTGAAAAAGAATAATTTTGAAAAAACATTAGGTTTTAAAATATGAAGCAGCAAAACCTTATTTGACTACATTTTACAGTCTATTAAAATAAAAAACAGGCATTTTTAAATTGCAATAAAATGTAAAAATGTTACTGTATGTTTGATAAAAATGCATCCTTAGTGATTAAAAGAGACTCTTTAAAAAACAACAACAACATACAAATCTTACTGACCTTCAAAACTATTCGGTCTCAAGATAAAACTTAGTATTTTGTGTCTTCTGGCTGTTTATTTACAAAAGCTATTATATATCAACCTATATTAATTCAGTCAAATTACTAATCACAAACTGTAGCCTATACCTGTCATAAAACAAGCACATCAATCTAAAATAGAAGAGTATTATTCGAATATATCTATTAGCTCAGTGTGGGATTTTATTAAGAGCATGTGCTGTTTTTGTCTCATTTTGAGGAATCAGGATGGATTTCACGTAACTATGAATTTAAATCAACAAAGCATGTGTCAGATCTTTCACTGATCTACGTTTCTACAGCAATCATCCCAGATCACTGGTCACCGAGTTCAACATCCATGGACGGCTCTTTAATTATTTACGGCGTATATAAATAAAACCCGAAGCCTCCCATTTCAGCCTCCTTCCATGCTTTTATTTCACGAGTTCACACGAGCACTGCTCTGTTGTCTGTTTCTCTCTCTCTATCTCCGTCTCTCCCTGATTACTCATCCCTGCAGGAAAGAGACGGCACTGGTTATCCATGGTGACTGCCTTACACTAGGGCCAATAGGTGAAAATGATCCCGAGTCTTCATATTCCACCTTCCAATATGCATAAATCTGATCAAGTGTGGACAGACGCTCAAACAGACCGTGCAAAATATGCAAACATGTAAGCAGTGTGTCCTGCCTATCATGTCACACACCTGACATTGTGCATGAATGCTGCTTGTGTTGTTGGTGTGAGAATCAATGCATGCCACCACGAATGCACCAGCACGAAACAATACTTGTTGAATGCTGTAAAAGAAAAGCTGGCCCTAGATCAGCAAAAGCCAAGCATTAAACACTGTTAACATACGATATACAGAGTTGATTGAAATCCAAAAACACATCATCACAGACATCTAGCGCACTACACTAAGCAGGATACTCACTTGACCTGGGTTGAGTTCAGATCATATGTTAATCCATAAGCATAACCCGACGCTTTTCTCAGATCACGACATGTGCGCTCCAGTTTTCCGAGGCTGGTAAATAAATAGTAGTAAATAAGAGCATCCACACTCTATAGTGTGTGTGTCACACCTTCCTCCCCTTCATAGGCAGCTCGCACAAATGATTTCAGCACCCTAATTAAATCAGGCTGGTTTTCCGCGCGGAACAGAAGGATGAGGATGCTGGCGTTGATGTGATATTTCCCTCGTTTTTGAATCGCCCTCCTGATGCCTAAAGGTTCATGTTTCAGACAGACGCCACACACACATTCACGCGCGCACACACACACTCACGGCTCCTGGCGGAACTGCACCTTGCTCATTTATTTATTTATTTCATTTTTTCTTTCTTTCAGATGTCACGCGTGGGCGGTGGGAGGACTCACGCGAGTTCGGTAGGTGACGTGACGCGCGATAACGGAACGAAGACGCTCGCGCGGGTGGCGCTTCATACAAAACGATATTACTAATAAGGCATCTATATCCTGTATATATGGTAGTAAAGATTCAGGCATGTAAACAATTTGGTGTTTTTGAACTGAAATAAAAAAAAAGTAATAAAATAAACAGCGAAGACTCATTGTGAAACTGTTATGAATTAATTTTAATAAAACATTAGGCTAATTGACTGTAATAATGTAAAAATACATTAAGTACGTTATTGACATATTCAAAGTCATTTTAAAGTAGGCCTAAATTTACGTCTCTGTTAAATGTATGTCTATTAAATGTTAAAATTCACCCCATGCTTGTTTATGTCTGATAGTAATTATTAGCCATCAAAAAGTTACCGCTTCAACATTTACTGCCATCTAAACTTCACACCGTCTACAAGTCAATCAGCTTTACAGTAAATACCAGTAAGAAATATTGACCTAATATAACTACTAATTAGCTCAATATGACCAACTTTGACCTCTCTCTCTCACTCAGTTCCTAAATGTTGCTTCAAAATAATTATAGCCTGATAATAATAAAAACATTACAAATGTAAACACAATAAAAACATAGAGGGAACGAGAACATAAAACAGGATATAAAACCAGAGGAAGAAAAGTGAAAAGAACTGAATTGTGTAAGATCTGAAAAAATAGCTAATATACTGTACAGTTCTAAAATGTTACTTTAGAATAAAAAACAAAAACATAAACATAACAAATGTTAAATCAAAAACATAGGGGAATGAAAGGAAATGAAAATAAATTACACCAAAAATGTTGTTTGCTAAAATGAGAATAAAGAACAGGATATGAAACCAGAAAAAAGAAAAAGCACTGATTTGTACAGTATCTGATAAATATTAACAAGATTTAAAACTAAATGAGCAAGGATGTAACTGAAGCCCCACAACTGAATGTCACTTAAAAAAAAAAAAAAAAAAAAAAAAAAAAAAATAATTGTTACCGACCCTAAAAAAAACATTTTGTGTCTTCTGGCACTGTTAAAAGTAGGAGGAAATAGGGAATAATATTTCAATACTTAAGCCACATCATTTACATCAAGACATGAGTAACCTGTTTTAATTACTAATTACAAACTGTAACTGTCACAAAACAAGCACATCAATCTAAAATAAAAAACAGTATTATCCTAATATATCTTATTAGCTCAGTGTGGGATTTGATTCGAGAGCAAGTGCTGCTTTTGTGTAATTTTGAGGAATAAGGATGGGTTTCGCGTAACTATGAATTTAAATCAACAAAGCATCTGTCAGATCTTTCACTGATCGATGTTTTTTACAGCAATCATCCCAGATCGGTCACCGATCAACATCCATGGACGGCTCTTTAATTATTTACATTTAACAAAGTAGTATCTATATCCTGTATTTGGTATTTTTGAACTGGGAAAAAATCTAAACAAATAAATAAATAAAAAACGGAGTTTAGTTGTATCAAAGTATAAAGGATAAAACGTTACCTGTTTTTTAATCACCTCAAAATTAGGTTTTCTTTAAAATCTTCTGTGTCTGCCACAGCGCTCTTCCTTCTCACATGGAATAAAGACTAAACTGAGAACGAGTGTGATTTAGATGATCATCAACTTGTTCCTTATTTGGGAAATTGGAGGTGTTACAACTGACCCGTTATAACCAATGTTGCTGACTGCTTCTGATGAATAATATCATACATCAGGAACCAAATATGAAACAATTCTTTCTAGTGGAAGCTGTCAGAGAGAATAAACTCCTCCAATATCAACGTTTTGTCCTTACTTCAGACAAACAAATGTATATAACCAATGGAAAATAATTACAAAACGATGGAAAAAGTCATTAATTCCCAACAAAAGCAAGTAAATTACTCACAGGCAAACAAAGTATAGACCTTTATAGTGTTAGATGCCATAATGAAATTAACGAATTAAAACAGAGCCATGAGAAATAGACTTACTCTCTTGATAATGTAATTTTCATGGTGTACTGAAAGTTTTTTCCACCAAAAAAGAAATTTTGTCAACAGTTATTGTTAAACTACAATATTTCTTCTGTCTCTCACAGCCTTGTTTTCATTCCTGTCAAAAACATGCCTTTATACCCCTTCCCATTAAATGTAGATCTACTTAAATGCTTGTTACATAATATATATATATATATTTGAGAACTATGGCACAGGAGAAGAATGTCAGCTAATGACTTAAATAATAGCTTCTTCAGAACGCATAGTTGGGGTAAAAGGATAACTGCCCCCTCTGTTTTGTTACATAGTTGGGGAATTCTCCTGTGCATCTTCTTTTTTCACTGTCTCTGGCTGCTCTTGTGCTTCTGTTCTGGCTGTTGCTGGTCGTATGACTGATTTTGATGTGCCTTCCTCAGCTATTTGTAAGGAGGACATTGCTTCGGCTGAGGTTAAACTCTCTGTTGTTTGTCCTGTGTTTTGACAGCTACTCTCTCAGAAGATGGGTTTAAACTGATGTAGTAATTAGGATTTTTTTATAGGAAGGTTTGAAAATCCCAAATAAATGTTAAATGGTTAATGGTAAATTCCTGTAAAATTCCCAGAATTCCCTGCATTGTGTTTCAAATTTTGTGTGAATTTGATGTTTTTTCTTTGAAATAACTGTTTCTTCTTAGGTTTTTGTGTCAGTGATGTTTATTAGGGTCTAACGTTACATGTAACCTTGTTAAATTAATGTTTATTGCATGTTAAAGTATAATGAGTCTCACCATGATGGTCAGTCTTGTATGACTTTACTCGTATGAATTCATACAATTTCTTGTAAATCGTACATATTTTACGAGTTGCGTATTTGTATGAATTAGTACAAATTAGACTGACCTACACCTAACCCTGACCCTAAACCTACACTGTAAAAAATGTCTGTGAATTTAACTGTAAAAAACTGTAAAAATGCTACGGTAAAAACACGTGAAATGGGATTTACAGGGTTTACAGGGAAACACTGTAAACTGACATTCCCAGAATTCCCTGCATTGAATTTTAAATTTTGTTTGAATTTGATGTTTTTTCTTTGAAATAACTATGTTTCTTCTTAGATTTTTGTATCAGTTTATTAGGGTTGTATGCTACATGTAATGTTGTTAAATGAATGTTTATTGCCCATTTTAGTTTAATAATTCTTACCATGACGCTGAGCACCTTCTATATGTTTTACTATTTAAAAGCTACTTGTGATGAGCTTTAGTTCATAATGTGACTTTCTCATAACCACCTGCATTTGGTAGAAATCAGTGTATTTCAAATGTACAAAATAGATTTCACTATCACTATCTTACTAGAAATTATGGTATTTAACTGTAAATTTAAAATAAAACAAAAATTATGATATCATATTTTTCACAATTTTATACTAGCAACCACAGCTGCCGTTTTTTTTACCGTAAATTTGACGGATTTCTTTTTACAGTGTACATTTATTTGCCATAAAAGAAATAAAGGTTTTACTGTTATTTAACGTTCGAATTTCGGCAACCCCAGCTGCCGGTATATTACCGTAAAAATATATATATATATTTTTTTTTTACAGTGTACCTGTGACGGGTATTAGACAAGTTGAGTGAGGACGTACAATCTAGCACGAATGGTCATGAGATTATGTTGGAATGACTCTGATCAACTTCTATATATTCATATTTAAAAGCTGTTTGTGATGGGCTTTGGTTCATCGTGTGACTTTTTCATCACCACCTGCATTTGGTGCTTATCAGTGTATTTCAAAGCTACAAAACAGATTCCACTACTTTAATAGGTTGGAATATTAACATTATATCAGTTAATGAAATTATGGTATTTAACTGTAAATATAACTTAAAGCTGTAAAACTTAAAATGTTGTTACTGTATTATTTACGGTTGAATTCCATCAACCATAGTAGTAGGTAGGCAGTTTTGAATGTGATAAAAAAATAAGTATAAAATGATTAAAGCTTTTAGAAAGTGGCTATATAAGAGATGACTATGAAGATACAGAAACCATTTTCTAGGACACAGCTTTTGAAAAATCTTCTGAAAGTTTAATAAAAGCAGTAATTCACAAATTAAAATTGCTATATGTCACGTCAACTCACTATATAGCTTGCTTTCATAAGAGCACCAAGAAAAAAAACGCAGAACGTCTATGATTTTCTGCCAGGACATTTTTATCAAAATACAACACAGTGCAATGTGCTGCAAAGTCAGTATGGCAAAACTCTTATACTATCTTAGTACATTGACCTGTTTTTATTTACTTCTCTTAAAGTGCAGCAGTTGCTGACTTACGTAGAAAATAAATTTGCATTACCAGAAAGTCAGAAAAAACAAGTTAGTTTACTGGTAAGCTGTGTCTTGTAGTTTTACTTCCCAATATTTTTTTTTTGCAAGGGCATAATCGGCTAAGTTTAAGGACATTTCTTTGCTCTCTAAAACACTACACAATGCAATACGCAATTCAAAATAAGGGTGAGACTATCACATAGGACGAAGCAACACTGTTCTTTGAGTGCTGTCAGTCCTAAAGGCAAGGCTTTCCCCGGTGTAACAAACCTCAGTTTGGATTACACCTGTCTTTGTCGCGTTTTTCCATTCTTCTTTTCTTTTTTTCCTCCCCCGGGCACCAGACAGTTTAGGAAGTTTGGACATGTTGAACTTGTTGTTTCATTAAAAGACAAGCACTGTGATTATTCAGAAGAGGATGGCTGGGGCCATTTCACCCTTTGATCGGCTGATTCTTCTTTGGATCTCTTGTAAAGGTAAAGGAGGACAGGATTAGGCCTTCTGTTACCCAGAATAGGTGGAATAAAGGACTTCGGTTTCTTTAAAGGGGAATGCTGGACGATCCGCTTCGGGGCCACAATCTCTGGCACATGTGTAGTTTTGTTTGTAGTCTCCACGATCTCTGGCACATGTGTAGGTTTGTTTGTAGTCTCCACGATCTCTGGCACATGTGTAGGTTTGTTTATAGTCTCCACAACCTCTGGCGCATGTGCAGTTTTGTTTGTAGTCTCAGTTTTCTTTTGCTCTTTAATCTCCAGGTGCACCTTATCTGGCTGCTCCTGCAACCTTGTGCTCACCTCTTTTGGGAGTTTAAAACGGGTGTTTTGACTTTTCGTCACTTTCTTTGACTGGTTTGCGGGAAAAACGTTGCTCTTTTCACAGAAGCGCTGATCTTCCTCGCTCTTTAGCTCCTGCACAGAAGCAGCAATTGTCTGGAGATCATTTACAGAAGAGCCTTTCACCTGAAGATCGTCTGCAGAGCTGTTTATCTGCATGTTTGCTGTTTCCACCATTTGCTGTGGGATCTTTTGTATGTTCTGGAGCAGGTATTGGCTCTGAGGCATAGCTCTTCGGGTCAAGCTGACCCCTGTCTTTATCTCCTTAGACTCATTGTGAAGCGATGTCAAGCTTGCTGTTACGTTTGTCTCGTCAGGCACACTTTCTATAACAGCTTCTTTAAGAGGACAATACTTCTCGAGGAGATAGTTTAACGGTCGTCTTTGTTTTGGCGAACGGACAGATGTGTTTTGTATTTGTGCCATTACTTGGAGCCCCCTGTTGACACAAGATCCGCTTAACTTTATATATGGAAGCATGCTCCTGACGACTGAGTTTGGGATATAGCCATCAGGAGCAATAGGCCATCTTATTTTGTTCAGACTGGTCAGCTGCTTTCTATTGTCCGAGCTATTGTTATTGCCTGGTGGTTTGGTAGATTCACAAGAAGCATGTTGCCCTGACCCCAACATTGTCTTGAGACATGGATTAAACCAGATTTATACAAAAAATCACCAGCTCAGTGCACGCAAATAACCGCTTGTGTTGTGCTGACATCTCACTCTCATAAGCCAACACAGAGCACCTTCATTAATCACAAATGGCAATAGCAACAAGTCACTCCCCTACACACCTCTCACCATGACGGTAACTGTCACACTTTTATAAAATAGGGCTGCAAATGAACCAAACCCACTCAAACTAACTTGAACATGAACACACATAACATCACTAATACAAAAACCCAATTGTCTTGCTTAAACTGCACAAAAATAAGTAAACTCTAAAGAAATACCCATAATGCACCAGGCTGCCAGCGCTGACTAAAGTCAATTGGTCACGTGTTTTTTTTCTTCATATCAGTGCAAAAGACACTAATATAACTCTGTTGACTTTGGTCACACAAATAAATGTTACACACCTTTGGAATCTGTTAGGTGTCTACTTTTTTTGAGTACACTCTCAGTAAAAACAAAAGTGTGTGCTTTTGCAAAACAAGGCAAATAAACAGTGTGCGGTTTTTACTTTGTTCTCTCCGCAACTGTTCTTAGAAACGCGTCACTAAAATGAACTGAAACTCCGCGAAAACATGACACACAGACATGAGAAATAAATCTATAGAAAGCTTGAATTGGGTTTTCAAGCTGTGACGGGTAGGCAAAATAATAATTCTGCTTTATAAAAAAAAGGGTACCCCATCACTTATTTTTTATTTTTAATAATATTTTTTAATCAGAATTGTTATAAGAGTTAATAAAATTTTACATGTAATTCACCACCTCACCTTTAGAGGGTAGTGTGTCGCTGTAGTGGGTTAGTAAGGAGATCGACGTCTCGACCCAGATAGCACACGTACGTCTGCAAGATGTCTGTTAAAGATCTTTTGATCTGGAAAGCATCTGCTGACTACAAA
>JAUMHP010000038.1:2647533-2660805 GCA_032361065.1 Enteromius trimaculatus | reverse complement strand
ATAATTTGACCATTAATTTTGTGACATTATAGGGGAAGCTGAGCTTCCCTTGCAGTCTTAAAGAAATCGCCACTGATGCCTATATGTTTAATTAAGAATAAATGTCCACATTCCATGAAACAGTAATGCAAGTACAAATCACTTGTCTGTGATCTTATGTATAACTCAGAAAGTATGAGGGTTATACAGTATATTTACTGTACATATACTGTGTGGATATATCCATAAGTTCACTACTACTGTAAATGTCTAAAAGTTGTGTCAGTGACATACATTTTGTGTTTCGCTAAATTGTCTATTTAAGCTGGTGTGCTGTTCATTTACATTGTGTCTAGTATTGGCAATACTTTCGGCCACGACTGTATACTTCAATAATTACATAATATGGCACATGTTCTGAATACTTTGGCGTCTCTGTCGAGTCCTTTGCCTTCTGTCTTCTGGCCTCTCTGATATTCGTGTTGATGTTCCGGCGCTCTCCTGTCCATGTGTCAAAACTCTAGGTACATTGGTTAATTCTCCTGCTATATTTCTAAGCAGATTTTGTGCAATGAGCTGAACCAAGTCTTGTTGAGTGACAGTATTCACTTCACTTGTTTGTCTTCTGTTTTGGCCATAACTGTGTCTAGCCACTGCAATATTGACAGAAGCAAAGAAACAAGACATGCATTACATTAAACTAAACAAAGCAAATGCAGCTGTAATGGTACTGTAAGTCAGATAAAGATAAAGCAAACATTATGGCACAGAAATACACAGAGACTGCTTTCTTCTGCATAGATTAAAAAAATAATCTTTTTTTCCCCCATGTAATTTTTTAAAAAGGAACGAAGTCGCTGCTTAAGACACTTACCGACTGGTGCATTTATAGCACGCATTCTGCTAATGTTCATAGCAAACTCACGTCGGCCTGCTTCTGTTGTAAGTGCCTGTTGCATATCATCATCCACTGCAGGCAATCATAAGTAAAAAATAAATTAGTTATTTAAAATGTTATTAAAAATATTCAAATAACCTGATTTTTTTTTAATGAATTGCAAATTTACATGCAATGGAAATGAACACCATTCATTTCACTAGTTACAGTGTAAAATTCTCTGATCAATTGCACACCTTTTTTTAGATTAGAAACGTGCACGCACACACACACACACACACAAATTTAAAGTAATATCTTACAGAGAAGAGGAGGAATTCTGTCCATACTATTTGAACGTCTGTGAGTAGGTCCTAAAATGTAAAAAATAAACTAGATTAATCAAATGTAATTACTTGCCTTTTTTTCATTGTCTCTCACACTTTACTTTTCATTTTACCTTCATTAAGTGTTTCTTGAATCAAATGTATGGTTCCCTGTAATAGCTGTGCTTTCTCTAGCAGAATATCATTCTGTACTTGTCTTAGCACATCACAGAGATGTCTATGTCCAGGATCATTACACAGCTGAATCTCTGAAATAAATCAAGCAAAACTTATTTAAGCAGCAAACTAGTAGTATTTGTTTTAAATTTTGTAAATGCATTAAAAATCAGCTTTAAGTTGCTGTAGCAATTTTTATTATACATTACCTCTCACTTGCAGGTGAACTATTTCTGTTTGCAGACATCCATCATGAAAAACCTTGCATGTATATTCTCCTGAATCTGATAGTTGAAAATTTCTCAAAGTCAGAGCAAGATTTCCTCTCTCCAGCTCCTGCATGGACACACTCACTCGGTTCTCATAGTTTGTCTTCTCCTGCCTGTTCTTATACTGATAAATGAGCTCTGTCCCTCTACACCATCTGATGTCCATGGACACAGCACTGGTTTCAGGTGAGAGATGAACAGGTAAGATGACGTCTGATCCAGGGTCAGCAGATACAGTTCCAACAGGTGTGACAAGTCTAAAATCTTCAGCTGGAGGGAGGGAAACAGATACATCGTGAAAAGCCTGAATAACTGTAACATTTATTATAACTGTAAGTTTCTTCCTATTTTAATATGTGATTTACTATGATTTACGAGGTTAAAGGTTAGGTCATTACATATATTGTTGGCTCTTTGATATATTGCCTTTGTTTCTCTTTTATAAATTGCTTTGAAAAAAAGCGTCCGATAAATGCACAATTATAAATACGACTGTTTATACAACTTTGTGCATTTAAGTCATTATTATAGCTATATTTTTCTTGTTTGAATATTTTAAGGTACGCTGAAGAAATGTCAACTGTGGAAATAAAGATGACCTGCCTTTGTGCTCAGGGAGTCAAACCTGTGACCTTGCTCACACTTCTCTACCAGCTGAGGTAGAAATAAAACTGAAGATGTAATATGGAAGTGTTTTGTTGAATACTTACAGCTGATATGAAGAAAAACAGTATCTTGTATTGACTGACTTTCATTGGTGACCTCACAAATATAGAGGCCCTTCTGTGATCTTCTGACATCTCTGAGAGTCAAAGACACATTTCCATTTAGTAGATCCTCCAGTGAGAGACTCACTTGTCCCTCATATTCTCTGTTAACAGTCACTCGTCCTTCCTTATAATGACAGATCAGATCAGTCCTATGCCACCACTGAATTTCCATTGAAGCAGCACTGACAGCTGGCTTAAGATGACACGACAGAACAACATCATCTCCAGGATTATAATATAATATGTCTGACGGGAATATTAGAGAAAACTCTGAAAAGAGAGAGAGAGAGAGAAAAAAAACATGTTAGAAAAGAAAATGTATAATAGTCAGATGTGTGATTTCTGTAGTGTCTTTATACATTGAGCATTACAGTCATACATAATTCTTCTTTTGACTTGCCTTCACTAGTTTTTGTCAGAGCCTCAGCCATTTTTTATTCTTTTCCACATCTGAAACGCTGATGGTAAGTCCACTGTAAGCTAGAAAACAAAGTCTGATCATATGAATGTGCACATGAATTCGTCCTTAGATCTTTTTGGACCTTTAACACAACTTGTAACAAAGCTTTACTTGATAAGCAGTAAATCAATTACGTTTAATTGCATTCAAATTTCGCAATTAATTAAATGAATAAATAAACCTAAGTAAATAAATGAAAATGAAATATAACATTTGAACTTTAATATTAAGTAAATAGTTTAGCACGGATAAAACAGATGCAAATATTGTTTTATTATCTGAAGTTACTTTGTCTAAAACCTCCAAAACCCTGATATAATAAAAACTTTATTAATTTAATGAATTATTAAAAGAAAAATAAAATGAATTTCTTTACTCATACAATTGAATAAAACTAGTCATTTTGCTGACCCCTACCGACAGAACAGACAATAACCTCAAAAACTATTTTTTTTGCGATTTATTTCTCTGTTTAGAAATAAATTAAAAAACGAAAGGAGCTTGCTCGTTTACTTATAACGACGCCCTTTAGAAATAATAATAACAACAACAACAACAATAATAATAATATAACTAATAAAATTACAGATTAATATTAAAAATAATTAATAAATTATTAAATGTTTATTCAATTACCGAAAAATGCACTTTACACGTTTTAATGATCACGAAAATGTAATACCAGGAGGTACAAATTAAGAAAATAGCCTATAAAAAGAGGCAAAATCTATGCTTATTATATTCTTGACTGAGGTACAGTGCTATTAAACGTTTTTTTTTTGTTTTTTTTTTGTAGGCTACTTTTGCTGTTCGCGTTTCGTTTGTTTTAATTTCAGTCGCCGGTCCGATTAGATATAATATAATATAGTTTAAACTCTGACTTCAAATCATTCGAGCAGCAATCAGAGAAGCATTCACAAGCACAGTAGAGTGGTTATAATTCACCTTATATATATAATACAATTATATCTTACGACATAATACCTTACAACGTTACTTTTTAAATAAATGCACTTACATAATAATGATAATACAGAATACAGTAGCCTACTTACCTTCCGTCTGTTAACAAAAACTAAGGTTTTTCCCCCAGACTGGTCAGGTCAGATTGTTTTGGAACAGGTCAGTTCTGTTTGACTGAATTTTCTACTTTCACTTTTACCACTTTTTACCAACCCCTCTTTTTGTCCCTGTTATAGTTTTAAAAATACTTATATTGAATATATGAATATTTCAGATTGAGTTCGCTTAGTAAACAACAAAAACTTTATTTTTACATTTTACTGGATTCTAATTTAAGCCCAAGTCCAGCTATTTCCCAGTGGACCAACATTGTCTACAGAAAGCTCACATACATTTGTTTTTCATATTGTAATTGTGACAGTAGCCTAAGGTCACATGAAGAGCTATATTGTGCTGGTGGGTTCAGACACATCCTGAAGACTACTGGACTGACACACATAAGCTACCTTCACACAGAAGCAGTCCTGTATTTGCGATTGTCTACTGTATTTTCTTTACAGGTGTGAGTCTGGAAATGTCTCGTTCACACAGCAGCTACAGTTTGAATAGAGATTATAGAGATAGAGAATAGAATTCCGTCTGTAGGGCCTTCAACGGGGGTCAAGCCCTTATTCCTTACCAGTAACCATAGCGACAGTGACTGAAGTTATACCAAAGATGGAAACATCCGTTAAACAGAAGGTCTTATCCCTTTCAACACGTCAAGAGTTTAGCCACAAGTTCTTTCTTCGCACCTTCGTTAACCGACAGCAGGGGTGGAGAGCAGAGCATTTGATCACAAAACTGACGGGAGCAGATCCGGTGGAAAACTGACTGGATCTAAAACTTTCAGATAACACGCAGCTTATTTCTCCTTTACTGCAGTTACTGAAAACACACATGAAATCACGTAATTCACAGTAGACACACGTTGGCGCAGCAGAGTTGCTCTCTCTCTCTCTCTCACAGTGAATGACCTGACAAACTTGTCCAGTCCTGTTCCGTTCACACAGCGCCTGTGTTTTATAAATGTGGAGGTGAATAACCTAAATGTGTGTGAACCGTATTAAGTACTCAAATACAACCATATTCTCCTGTTTGAACGTGGACTACATGTGAGTGATTCTATTACAGCATCAGTGCATGTTACTTGAGGAAGACCAGTGTTCTCAATCATCTCACCAACTCACAATAGTGAAAAAAGCAGCCTAGCTTTATAATGATTGCACTACTGCACACAGTCTGAGCAAAAAACACACATACTGTAGCTAAAATCACTTGGATCAAGATTTAAAAAATATGAGAATGATTTCTGATCACTCTGTAACATCCAATTTAGGGAAAACTGTGATCAAATACGATAATTAAGTAATAATAATAATAGATATATTGCAAATGCTTAATTACAACAAATATATTTAATTACAAAATATGGCATTTTCTCTCTCTCCTTTCTCTTCTCCTTTGCCCTCTGCCTTCTGTCTGTGCTGAATGTGATGTTCCTTCTGTATCATGCTGTACAGCTGGAGAGAAACTCTCCTGTCCTCTAACAATAGCCTCTTCTCTTCTTTCTTGAGTGCTTTGTGTTGTTTTTTCAAGGCTCTGTTGGGTTTGTGTAGCTCTTTCTGTTAAACGTACCATTTCTGATCTTCTTACTCTCTGTAGAGCTTGTACTGGTGTATGTGGGGATGATATCTCTTGCTCGGGTGCAGTACTCTCTCTAGGTTGTTTTGTTCGGTCACACTCTCCTTCCACTGCAGTTACACAAGCAAAGAAACTGGACATGCATACCTTTAAACCTAATAAATCATATGCAAGTATCTATGATGAGTTAAAGTGGTGTCTTACGAAACGGGGGAATTCCTTCCATACTTCTACGTGGGCATGTGGCAGCTAAAAATGAAAATGTAAATAAAAAAAAACATTGAGTCTCCTTGAGTTGGTGTAGGTTTAAATCCCCACCAGAAAACACACACACACACACTTAACGGCAAAAAACATGGTTTATTAAAGTCTTATGGAATGGGGGCATTTCTTCTGTACTATTTGTATTCCTAAATGACTGATCTAAAATGAAAATAAGTACACAAAATACTTAAAATTGAATACTCTCCAGTGAAGAACTTGGCCATTTAAATAGTTTTTATGTAAAATCTCTTTATTTATTTTTTTTATAAGCATTTAAAGTTAATTTCGCCGTCTCTCAGTCTCACCTTCAAGATTGAGTGTTTCTTCAATCAACTTTATGGTTTCGTTTAGTTTTGCTCTTTGTTGTGTAATGTCTTCATGTGCTTTCTTTAAGACACTGCGGAGATGGTTTACGCTATCAATCTCTGAAATCAACCAAATACAGCATCAGGGTGAGTCCTTTATCAGTCTTCAGTGTCAGCAGATTTATTTAAAGGACAAAAAATAATTACACAATAATATATGATATACTAACATAAGGTGTAATAACATATAATGATTGCCATACATGATAGCTAAAATATAAATAGTATATTTATATGTAAACCTGCTAATCACTATATATTAGTCAGGACACTAAGCTAAATATGTGTACGTCACACAACGGTATTTCCATGCATGAATTATACAGAAATAAGCTGTAGAAGAGAACATGCAGCTGCAGTTAGTTTAATCAGTATCTTACCCGTCACTTGTAAGTGGACTACTCCTCTCTTCTGACATCCATCATGAAAAACGTTGCATGTATATTCTCCTGAATCTGACTGTTGAACGTTTCTCAAAGTCAGAGCAATATTTCCTCTCCTCAGCTCCTGCATGGACACACTCACTCGGTTCTCAAAGTCATTATTTGTCATCTCCTGCCCATTATTATACTGATAAATGAGCTCTGTCCCTCTACACCATCTGATGTCCATGGACACAGCACTGGTTCCAGGTGAGAGATGAACAGGTAAGATGACGTCTGATCCAGGGTCAGCAGATAACATATTAGAAGGAACCGCAAGACTGAAGTCTACAGCTGAAAAAAAAGAAAAATGATCAAAACATGAATAAGTAATAACATTCATAATAACTAAGCAAAATTTATAATAATATAATAACATTATAGAGTGTTCATTGCTACTTTTATTTGTGATTAACTAGTTGATCTAGAGTGGAACGTCTCGTCTAAAGGCAGACTTTGAAATATGGAGCAGATTTATGACTGGCATTGCTTCTCTTTTGTAGTTTGCTTCTGAATCTAGTTGTCTAATAAACAATGCATTCTGCATGACAAATATTGCTGGGTCTTTGAAAAAATTATTTTTGTTTCTCTTTTGAAAGGCATTTTTATTTAAATTTTCTGCTGCTAAATGCATAAATATAACGGTAAACCACTGTTTTCCACTAATTTTCTTTGAATTATTAAAAGAGGACCTTATATAGTGTAAGATATTATTACTGCATAACGGCATAATAATACAGCTTCAAACTGAACATGTTTGAATCATATGGAGTATCTTTGCAATATTTGTAGTTGAATACTTACAGCTGACTTGAAGAAAAACAGTATCTTGTATTGACTGACTTTCATTGATGACCTCACAAATATAGAGACCCTTCTGTGAGCTCCTGACATCTCTGAGAGTCAAAGACACATTTCCATTGAGTAGATTTTCTAACGGGAGACTCACTCGACGCTCAAAGTCTATGTTCACTGTCACCCGTCCATCCTTATAATGTAAAACCGGATTCTCCATTTTATGCCACCACTGGATTTCCATTGAAGCCGCACTGACTGCTGGCTCAAGATGACACGACAGAACAACTTCATCTCCAGGATGGGAAAATACAATGTCAGACTGGCAAACAACAGACAACTCTAAAGAGAAGAGACAAATATTATTATAATAATATAAAAAATATACCTGTTAGATATGTAATATCTGTAAAAGTGTTTCTGATGTACAGTGAGCATTACAGTTATACATGATTCTGCTTTAGACCTGCCTTTATTCGTTTTTGAGACTTCTTTAGCCATTTTTAATATATCCACACATCTGAGACACTGATGGAAAACCCACTGTAAGCCTAGAAAACAAACTATGACAATATGAATATGTGCATGAATATGTCCTCACGTCTTTTTTTTCCTTAAGAAACTTAGTTAATGAGCAATACATCAAATGAATTTAAACCTCTGAATAAGGGGCCTCCAAACTTGGCCCTGTAGGGCCGGTGCCTTGCAGAGTTTTGCTCTAACTTGCTTCAACACACCTGCCTGGAAGTTTAGCAGGCAAGACCACCTTGATCAGCTGGTTCAGGGTTGTTTAACTATTATTGGAACAAAACTCTGCAGAACACTGGGTCTCCAGGACTGTTCTAAATTCATATACTGTAAATATATGGCTGAAATAGATGTTATTACTGTATAATATATAATAGTATAATATATATATATATATATATATAAAAAAATTATCAATCATAAATTCTTAAAAAAAAATTACACATTAGCCTAGAAAATCATACAAACATATATACAAATGAGTCAAAGACGTTAAAATGTCTTAATCTAAAGTCATTAAAGTGCATTAAATGTAAGTAAAGTGTCTAGTTTTCAGGACTCAGATAAGTTTCTTTGAGATTAAAATGTCAAATTTGAATGTGTCATAAATAGATTTTTGCTGTAAGTATACAAGATTGTTACACTGAATGACATTTTAGTGGGTAAACTTTTGTAAATCAGGGGGAAAAAATACTATATTTATTTTTGGCTCGAAAAGAAACAAAACAAAATTGCAATTAATTTAAACAGAAAACATTTACATTTTTTTGGGGAACAACAACAGCAATTCAGTGCAGTATTACACTTACTGTTTTATGGTAAAACCCTTTTTTGTCTTTGACCCAAATTCAAAAATGAAAGGCATCTGCTGCTTTACTGGTAATATGTGTCCTTTGTAAATAATAGCTTTTTTGGCAACATTAAATATGGACAAATACATATATGTACACCTAAACACTACAATATGTTAACACTTACTATAGCCTATTTATCTATTTGAATTTGAATTTAAACTTCAAAGAAAAGAACTAAAAAAAATAAACGAGGTATTTTAAATATTTTGCTTTCATGCCTGTCCACTTAAACATTAGTTTAAACTCTGACTCAGCTGAGACTAGCAACCTTTTATAACTCAACTTGCGATCAAACGTATATTTTAAACATGTAAACTGCCTACATAAATAAATTCACTTACCTTCCTTGTTGCAATGACTAAGTTTTTTCCCTGTTTAGTTAACTGGTCAGATGAGTTTTGAACAATTGAGATTTATTTCCTTAATGCTGTTCCACTTTCAGTCACTTAAATATTCTGTTTGCATCTATTACTCCTAAAAATATAACTCATGATGGACTTTTAAAATCATAATTTAAAAAGAATAATTATAGATCAATATAAAACAACAACAACAACAAAAAAACACTAACCTTCCTCCCAAATATAATTTAAATCCAAGTCGCAAGTTTCACCATTATAAACTAGTTGAGCAGGTTTTGCGAATAATAATCTTTTTGGTAATAATGATATATTTCAAACCACTCTCACGTTTGTTTGTAACAAAATGTAAAACACTGTATCTCACGAGTCAAGCGCAGTGCTTGTATTCTAGACGTCGCGCGCTTGGATACTGTACATACCTATGGTCACGTGCTTCCTGTTGCTAAGCAACCGCTTGCCAAACTTCTGCCACTAGGAAGAGGCGAGTTTCATTGAGGATTGATCACTAGCATCGATAGCGTTACCTATTGCTATAAAGGTCGACAACGGTTCGCTGAAACGGGATACGAGGAGTTTGATATTGTTTGATTCTCACTCAGGCACTATCCTAATTTACAATTTCTAACTATTTTTGTGTAGAATGAGCGCTGTTCGGACTGTTGAGGGAGCGGGATGTGTGACCTGGTGGGGATTCGGACCAGCAAGAGACCTCCTGAGCTCAGGTAAAACCAGATTAAACACTAATAAACCACAGAAGGGAGCACTAATCACAGTAAACCAACACATATCTATACAACATCTATCGAAGTTCACATCCTTGTTCATGATTACGTGCTCACAGACACACACAGAGAAAGACCGCACGGAGAGATGAATATTTTGCTGGTGGGCAGTGCAGACCCCAGACACATCCTGAAGACCATCACTGGACTGACAGATACAGACACCCTACATGTGAGGAGTTATTTTACTACAGCAGTGTTGTGTCGAACATACAGTCGTAATAATGAGATGTGTGGTTTGTTGCAGGTTTGGGTGATTGAGAACAGCATGGAGGTGGTCGCAAGACAACTAGTACTACTTTATTTATCACTCCTGACCCCTGAGACCATGAGTCTACACAGTATGTACTTATGTGATATAAAATTAAATATACATAAATGTGTTTGAATTACATTTATTTCATGCTCAGTATACTACAAATACATTTTCATATGCATGTACTTCATAAAATCCTATGCAGTTGTACTTTTAGTATACTAAGCTAATTTTATAAGTAATGCACTGTGCCGAAGTAGTGCCAAAGTCCACTTAAAGACATACTTAGTATATTTGATTGTGCTTAAGTGGAAATATTGCTAATATACTTAGGTATATTTTGCATTCATATTTGCATACTCAGGTAACATTTTATTTTATTTGCATTTTATTTCTATGATTTTTTATTTTTTAGAGAAGACGGAGGTGTTTCTGGAGGTGCTGGGAAACTCTGAGATTCGCAAAGAGACGGAAGAGACTTTAAGACACGCTGCGGCTCAACTCTCTCTGTCCATCACAAACACTCTGTCCTCTGACTCACACAGCCACCCTTGCCTTGATACGAGTCTTCTCAAGGTACAGCACACACTAATCTGCAGATAAATGTCATAATCAAGCTGAGCTCAGTAGCATCCACTCCTCTGTTTTATCCTAGTTTAAGGAGAGAGATGAGTTGGTCCAGATCTTTAAACTGTGGGAACGTCCACCGTCAGCGCCAGCGAGTGTACGAAAGGCCTGGGACGCCCGAGTTCGGCAGCACCTGCTGACTCGCTACGACTCTCGCCACGGCTGTTTCGACTGGGACCTTACGATGAAACTTCACCAGAGCGGCGTATGTACCACATTATTATGCATCTTCACTCTTAAACAATCAGAGCAGTGCAATGAAACTTACTTTACTGTTCGTTACACACGAGCTAAGCAAATAGACTTATTTCAGCTTATAGACTTATTATATATTGTTACAAATGTCACTGTTTATGCAGTTTTTGAATTAATAACACCTAATTTACATATTAACTAATAATAGCAGATTCTCATTCTACTATTATAGTCATTTTGAATATTTCATATGAATATTGAATATTTTAGCTTTCACTTTTATATAAATTATATATTATTATATTCATTTTGTTGTGTTTGTTTCAAAATGTCCATATAGTTTGTTTTAGGACTATATTTATTGTACTGTTGGATTTAACTTTTAGCTTGTTTTTCAAACTTTTTTCAAAAAGTGTAAAAGATTAGTTCATGATGATAATAACCCTTTTCCATTGCTATTCTACAAAATCCTGTGCGTTTCTCTCTCAGTGTGGTGTCATTAGCAAACATCAGTACGTGAAATGGAGGGAAAGTGGTGTGGCTTTTGAGATGAGGGAGGGGCTCTACCAAACAGCCAATCAGAGTCTGCTCTCCACACGAGTGTTCAATCATGTGAGTAGATTTATTATAATAGTTGATGTTGTGTTGTCCATGAATCCCTCTTATTCTGCTGTCTGTTTCTCTGTCTGCGTGTGTGTGTGTGTGTGTGTGTGTGTGTGTGTGTGTACCAGAGAGGGGATCGGGTTGCTGTTAGAGGATACTGGGGTGACATTGTCTCCAGTCCATATCTGTCCTTCGGCATAGAGACAGAAAACAAAAACCTGCTGAAGAAACAGAACAATCAACATGTGAAGGTGAAATGAATTAATTAACCACCAAATTCAAACCAAAACCTACATAATTTCAGATAATATTACTAACTTGAATTTATAGCCTGTAATTGTTCTTCCTCTCTCAGACAGCTCTGGAGATTTCAGAAGCAAACGTCTTGGCGTTGTTTGAATGTCTTGCCACTAGAGGGAGCTCTTCACTGAATGAAGATGAATCAAATCCTTCAAGTTCCTGTTGTCAATCCACAGACACCTTCATAATGGAAGAGAAGATACAGAATGATCCAGCTGCTTCTCAAACTCACACTGAACCTGAGCAACATCCGGCAGTACAACAGACACAAGAGCTTGGTAGCATAATATTACGTCAAAACATTAATCAAATTGAAATTCTGCAAGCAATTAAAAGCTGCAAAAGAGTTTAAAGATACAGTTTCCCATACATCTACTCTCTTCTTTGTGTTTTTGCAGATCTGTTGAACTTGAGTGGAGTGAAAGTGACGTTTCTGTCTCCAGACTCGCTCGGCAAACTCCCTCTCAAACACAAATACAGGAACTTCTTCAACACCATCTTCTGTTCAGCCAGGTGAAGTTCATGCATGAGCAGAGGATTTCAGTTTGTGTGTCTGGTGAACAACATAAATAGGTGCTGCTAACACAAGCTTTCTGTGTTTTCTCAGTATGGTCCATCAGCTGGAGTCCTCTCTGAGAGAGATCACAGCGCCTGACGCTGCTCTGGTAATAGAGTTAGCAAAGTGAGTCCAGCATCACATAAATGCAAAAAACATGGCCACCAAACTTATTACACTTGTGCTGATGATTTACATTTGTCTTGCACAGATACCTGCTGGACCTTACGAAAGAGCAAGTGTCGGGTTTTGCTGATAGAGTAAAGGAGATCGCTGGAGAGTTGGGATTCGCTCCAGTGCACAACGAGAGTAGTGACATATACGCTGTATTCACACTGGGAAAAAACTGAAGGACTCGTTAATTAGCCATATCCATTTAATGAACTACAAAATACATTTCAGTTTTAAAAACATTTGTCTTAATGGGAGATTTAATGCAACAAACACCAATACATCGCAATAAACAAATTTTGCCAATTTGCCAACAAAAACCATGCTCTAGTGGACTTGGAGGTATGCTTGGGATCATTGTCCTGTTGAAAGGTCCAACGTCTCCCAAGCCTCAGGTTTGTGACGGACTGCATCACATTTTCTTCCAATATCTCCTGGAACTGAAGAGAATTCACCATGCACACGCTGAAGCTTCTCTGTACTTGCAGAAGCAAAACAGCCCCAAGCATGGTTGACCCCCCCGCCATGCTTCACAGTAGGCAAGGTGTTCTTTTCTTCATAGGCCTTGTTCTATCTCCTCCAAACATAGTTTGATCCATGGGCCCAAACAGTTCTAATTTTGTTTCATCAGTCCACAGAACACTATCCCAAAACTTTTGTGGTTTGTCCACATGACTTTTGGCATACT
>JAUMHP010000038.1:2577933-2600721 GCA_032361065.1 Enteromius trimaculatus | reverse complement strand
AAAACATATATCCATGCTGAGGAGAAAGAGAAGAACAAATAAGCTGTATACGGATCCCATTCCAAGTTATTTATTCAGAGGGCAAAGCCAGCAGACTTTGTGTCTCTGGCTTGTGAGCGCTATTAAATTACCGCTGGATGTTTTTAATTACCGCCCATAAATGGAGCAACACAGCCGGCTCAGAGCGCTTCAGCCCCCCGTCTTCAGTTCTGCCGGTCCCTCCTCGCCCCGGTGGTCTTCCTGTGTGTTTGTCTGTGTGTGTTTATGTAATGCAAGCGTTAGAAAGTGTGCTCTTTTTTTTTTTTTTAGGGAAAAGTGAGCGTTCGCGCCGCTGCTGGAAGGGAGGAAATAGCTAATAAAACAAGGGTGAAAACGGAGTGAGGGAGAGAAGGGGAAGCAAGGAAAGTGGGACGGGGTGGGAACGGGGCTCTGATCCACTTAATTGCTCTTAAATTAAAAGTGTTTTGGCTTCTTGCGCACTGTGTTTAAGGAGACTTAAACGCAATCCCAGATGTACGGCCGCAAAGCGCCACTCTCACTGGCCCTGCAGGCTGTAATCCGTCTCCTGTGCTGGTGCCATCAGTAATAGCACTTGTCGCCAGTAGAATTGCTGTTAACGTCTCTTTTGAAACCTCAAATCTGGTGCCATATATTTTCTGGAGCTGTGTATGTCGAATCGGACTCAGCTTCTTACAGTTAGTTTGACCTTATTTTACACACAGGGCCTTTTAAAGCGAAGAGAGTCAGTAAATCTCTCTGTAACGCGCGCTATTAGTATATGAAACATTTTTGGTGTCGATATCAGCAGTTTGTCTTTTGTGAGGCGTGACAGACAAATGGACCGGCACGTCAAGTCAATTCGAAATGCTTTTGATAAAGCTCACAGCAAGACCAAGCCATCAAATGACGTTGTGCTGTGCTTTTGTCAAAAGAAAGACTGCAGAAACGTTCTGTCGCAAGGCATCAAAGTCATCAGGATAACTGTATTCTCTGTCGTCGTTTAATCACCATCTTGTCACTGCTGACTTGCTTGCTGTGGAACACAAAAGAAGATATTTTGAAGTACACTGGGAAACCTAAAACACCAGACCCCAGGATATTTTGAACAATGTGACTCTACCATCGAGCAAGTGTTTATTCAAAGTAAACTTCACCAAAAATTAATTTTGTTTGCAGTATTTTTTCACCCTGATGTTGTTCCAGGCTTTGTTTTGGCGGAACAGAAATGTAAATCTTTTAAAGAGCATTCGGAACCAAACAACGTTGGACCCGGAGATATTTTGAAGAACTTGATTGTGGCTTTAAACAGAGCGTGTTTTTAATCAGCTAACTATATAAATATTTTAATTAACTTTAAATGGATAAAACAACCAAAAATGAATATCTGGTCGTTGTTTAACCCTCATGTTGTTCCAAAATGAGCTTTTTAAAGAACCTTGGGAACCAAACAACATTGACTTTTGAGTAAAATGATCAAAGTTGAAAATAATAAACAACAAAACCTGAAAACTATTGCATAGAAATCTATTTTAGTCTTTCTGCATCCAAATTTCACATTTGATTTAACACTTAACTTGACATTTCTGTAATTATTGCTAGTAATTTCTTAGTAAAAATTGTTTCTAAACCAATTTCTTTCAGTGTATACTTTAAAAAAAACGAGTACATGATAAGAGAATTTGCTTACACTTTATGTTATGCTAGTTTAATTATTGAGTAATATTAATTAACTACTTGTACTAACTGTATGGTTAAGTGAGGTTAGACTGAGGGTTAGTTGCATGTAATTATGCACAATTTATTGCTTTTATTTATTATGTATATATAAATACACACACATACAGCATATATTTTGAAAATGTTAATATTTATATTATATATAAATATATTTAATATACAAATATAACATTTTTCTTAAATGTATGTGTATTTATGCATACATAATTAATATACACAGTACACACACATATATAAACAAACTTTTATTTTTAATTTATTAATTGTTTGACAGCACTACTTTTTAACTATATTACACAATAAGATTCACTTGAAACTGATCATGTCAGTAGAAGTTTGCATTAATACTTGCCGTAGTGCATCTTCTGACAACTTGTGTTCCTTTACAATTGGCACCTAACAATGTTTTTTGCAAAATTGATGATTGGAATGTAAATTACCTGGTTGTAGTTTTAAATTAAACTTAAATATTACACCTGATTGATGGTAGATTGTTCAACTCAACTGCATTTGAGTCAAACGTGACTTCTGGTGCCTCAGTAACAGGCCGCTCTTCACAGGCTCCAGTGAAACGGCCGTAAACCCGCAGAGGTCGAGCTAACGGACAAATGTTGTGGTGACAGACTGACTGTAAAGACACTTGGTCCCTGTTGGTGCTGTTGTGGCACAGGCTGCAGAAGTAGTCCACAGGATGTAGGACAATACTGGGAAGGAAAGAGGAGGCAGTGAGAATAAGGGACATGAACCTGCCAACCTGTGAAGCCCTGATACAGACCATATCCATTTACATGATGCATTCACTGAATGCATTCCACTTCCTTTAAGAGGCTAAAATCTTCTTAACATCAGTCTTGTGTTGTTTGTTTGTTTGCAAAGCCGAAAAAGCCTGGATTTTGTGTCATTTTTAGTTAATATCGTATCCAAATTGCATGGCAGACATTCATTGTTGTTGTTTTTGTGAAGCAAAAGTTTTGAAGAGATTTTTTCTTACTTTCCCAGTTTAATAACATTTAATAACATACTGTAGGCATTTGGCAAATGCTTTCATTCAAAGCGACTGACATTGCATTAAAGTTTGTATTTTATCCATTCACACGTTCTCTAGGAATCAAAACTGTGACCTTCGAAAAAATGGTTCAAGAGTGTTTTTTCAGCTTTGTCAAAACATCGAAAGATCTTTATACATTTCTGTAGGTGAGATTTCATCTAGAAGTATACCCATTTGGCCTACAAAACCTTTTTAAACTTATTTACTCAAAAACTGCTTTTCTAGCCCAGATTTTTTGTCTTGTTTCCAGCCAAAATATCTACAAATTCTTAAATCAATAATATTTTCTGGACAGGTCAATTTTATTGTCTTGTTTTAATTTAAGTGAGTTTTTACTTGAAACAAGCAATATAATCTGCCAATGGGGTGAATAAAATAATCTTGTTTTCTGTTTGAAATATGATTATTTTACTTGTTATAAGCAAAAAGTCACTTAATATTGAGGGTTTTTTTTGTAATAATTTTGACTTGTCTAGAAAATCCTTCTTGATTTAAGAATTTTTAAATATTTTGGCTTTAAACAAGACAAAAAAACCTTGGCTAGAAAAGCCTTTTTTTGCAATGCAGACAAGGCTAATTTACAGTTAGTTTGATGAACTTTCTTTTCCTAGTTAAATATTGCATTCCATTTGCTACCGTAAACCAATATGTGTTCTAAAACTATTTCAAAATATCAACAAGTTTTGATATCTTCTGACTGTAAGTAGACTGTAAAAAAAAATACTGTAAACTGGAATTCTACTGTAAAAAAACGTTAACAAAGTTTTTGGTTTAATTTAAGTTTACAATTAAATACCGTAATTTAATTAACTGATATAATGTTCATATACCAACCTATTAAAGTACTGAAATCTGTTTTGTATCTTTGAAATACACTGATAAGCACCGAATGCAGGTGATGATGAAAAAATCACAAGATGAACCAAAGCCAGTCACAAGCAGCTTTTAAATAGTAAAATATATGGAAGGTGCTCAGTGTCGCGACCCTAATAAACATAACAGAAAAAAACAATGAAAAACATAGCGATTTTAAAGAAAAAAACATCAAATTTAAACACAATTGAAAAATGCAGGAAATTCTGGGAACGTCAATTTTCGTTTCTTCTGTGTAAAATTTACAGGAATTTACCGATAACCATATAACAGGTTTTTACCGTAGCATTTTAACAGTTTTTTTCTGTTAAAATCATTTATCATTTGGGGGGAAAAACAATGTATTTCATTCATTTGCATGAATTGATTGGAAGCTATACCCCATAAACATCCACAACAGGTGCATCTTTCTAACAGGGGCCTTCCAATAATTCAAAATCATCAGATTTGTGGTTTTTATTGGTGCATCTTGGCTGTATGTATAATTAACGTTATTAGATTTGATTCATCGTTCGTCTGTCTATTAGTCGCAAGGCTAATGAAAGCATGTCAGTTTTTGAAAAGTAGGAGAGCGGCCGCAGTGGTGTTTCCTCTGAGGTTTTGGATGACGCTGCTCACCGCTGGTCGCGGCTCAGACGAGAGACGGAGCGTGAGTGGAGTCAGGATGTTTCAGAGGCTCCTGCGGCCTTGAGACGCAGCATAGCTTTGGCATGAGCTCATGTGTGTGTGGTTAGGTCTTTCTCAGCAATGTCAGTGTCCAACTACAGCGTCATCCAGACGTGTCCATGCAGACTGTGCTCGCTTTACCCTTTACTTATTCCATTAGGAGGTGTATAAGGCGAGTGATTGTCTAAAACATTGTTTGGCCAGTGATTATTTCATACGCATGATTATAATCAGCCATTTTATGCATGAGAGATGTTCAGTCTGTGCGTTTATGTATATTTTATTATTTTTGTTCGTTTATGAGTTTATCCAAACTGACCTAAATTACATTCAGGGCCTTACATAACAAATCTAGGGACCAGAATATCACAGAGACCTGAGGCAAGTGTTATTTTAGAATTGTTTATATACTGTTATAATTTTTTATTAATATTAGCTTTTGTTTCTTATTTTCTGTTTTCCTTGAATTTAGTTAAAGTTTTTTGTAATTTTGTTGTGTGTTGTCATTTTTATTCGAGTTTGTTATATTACTCTTTAGGTTTATTTTTGCATAAATTTTCTTCTTTTTTTTTTTTATTTTATTTAAAAAAAAATTCCAATTAGTTTTTACTGTTAGTATGTCGCATTAGAATTTTAGTGCTTACATTTATTTATTGTTTTTTCAATTATTTTTAGTGCAACTAATACTTATGTTAGTTAATCGTCAACTTTTTTCACGTTATATTTCAGTTCTAAAAGCAACAAAAATGTTCTGCAGTAGTTTACTGGTGCTTTTATGTCAAAACTACATTAGTGATGGCATAACAACATCCTAGCGTCATTGTTTCCTCTAAAAATGTAAAAATATGATATGTAAAACCAACTATTCTAGAGTCAACAGCCAAAAGATAACAAAAAGTCTCTTTGATGCTAAACTGGAGCATGCCAAGCAAACGTTTGCACTGTTTCTTCTTTATGCTCGCATGGAAGCAAACATGGATTAAAGCATCAGAAGGCTTCTTGCTCTCCTAACCCTGCTCGGCTCTGACATGAAATGTATCCCTGATAATGCAAACACTGGGAACAGTGGAGCCAGAAATAACTCCTCACGCAAGATGTGGAAGCGATTAGCACCGAGTCTGTGTGTTTGTGTATGTGCGTTAAAGGCAGTTGTCGGTCGGCAGAGGGTTATGAGCGACGCCAGCAAGCGGGAGGTGTGTGTGTGTGTGTGTGTTTTGGGATAGTGGGGGTGTCTGGTTTTGTGCAAAAGAACTCATAAAAGTCACATTTGTTAGTGATGCATGAGGAAGTGAAGGCAGCTTTGGCACATGTGTCTGTGGTGCTAAATTAACTGTTAACACAAATAATCAAAGTGCAGGGCCCATTGAGTACTGGCGCCAGTCGAACAGGAGGAGGGGCCCTGGGCTCCCAGACTGTACCTAAAGCAAGGGCGTTGTGTGCGTCCGTTCCCCTCCACCGCTGATCCTGGATCAGATCTGCACTTTGTCTTTTGCCGAATGATATCAGTGTCCCTTCCTGGAGAGGTGGTCGGCCCCGAGTGCCTTTGACTTTCATGGCAGGTGGAGGTCTTTCTCTGTTCCGAGGGACTTTCACAGGATGGAAGTGCTTACAAAACAGTACCGTCTGCACCTCTGTCAGAGGAAAAGCTCCGTCACACTCCTTCTTTCCAGCTATTGTTGCTCCGGGAGCCGCGGCTCGATTTAGACCGCGGCTTTTGTGCTCGCGGGGCACGGACAGGCACAGGACGCAGGGTTAGGAAGAGGCGCTCCGAGCGTCGGATCTTTCTAATCAATGGGGGTGTAATTGTGACTCTTATGAATAACAGATTAGAGCGAATGCCGAGTCAGAAAGCCAACTGTCAGAATGTGGGATGATTACGCAACAAGATTAGCTGAAAATAAAATGAATAATTCCTCTCTGAATGCTGGATGCTTTTTTTGTTCCTCTTATACAATGGCCCGAAAAAGTATTTTGGCAGTTAAGCCGTTTAAGAATGTACGAATGCCATCTGCTTTACAACGCTTTCCCTCATCGTTTTTCTCAAGATATTTTAATTAGCTGCTGTTTTGGGGATTTAGTGAATGTATGAAGTCAGTTCAAACAGGTGTAGTGGATCACATTGAAGAAATGATGAAGATTTGCGCACCCTTAGGGGCATCCGAGATCAGGACAGATTTGGAGAAATGGTACTCACTCATAGATGCTCTGTAGTGAATGGGAGTCCAAACAGCTGCTAAAAACATCACAATAATCCAGTTTGTCAATTAATGCCTTGTTATGCGAAAAGCTGTGTGTTTGTAAGAAACAAATTCATCAAGGCACTTTAATTATAAAATGTCTCTTCTGGCCAAAATGCAAGTCTAAGATCCATAATGATGCTTCATGCAGTGAAAAAGTACAGTATATCACCTGTTGTCTTCTCACATTAAAATACATATTTGTATCTTTGCATGTAAATGGTGCTTAATCTGTGCATTTTTCTCTCCTGATTCATACTGATTCAGCTTTTTCACTGGAGAAAGCAATATTATGAATAGAGGACTTATATTTTTGGTGGAACACTCTCATTAATAAAGGTACAGAAGCTGTCACCTTTTTAAAAGGTACATGTTTGTACCAAAAAGGTCCATTTTAGTGCCTTACATGTTCAGATTAGTATTTAAAGTGTACATATTTGAATCTAATAGGTACAAAAGTCTCCCTTTTGAAAAGGTACCGCCCCAGTGACAGCTTTTGTACCTTTATTTTTGAGAGTAAAGCGATGGTTTGATGTTAAAACATCTTGAGCTATCCTTTCCTTTCACAAGACGTGAATTGATATACTGGAGTAGTGTACATTATTGTGTTTTTATCAGCTGTTCGGACTCTCATTCTGACGGCACCCATTCACTGCAGAGGATCCATTGGTGTCCAGTGTATGTTGTTTCATAACTTAATAATGTCTTTTATCACATGTTTTGCTTGAAAAGTACTTGTACTCACGGAATAGAATTACGACATAAAAAGTCACAATTCCTTTTTTACATTTTGTGGAGCAATTAAGCTTTCGTACGTTTAAACTGTGGCTTAAGTCTTATTGAAACAGCATTGCTCTCAACCTGCTCTAATAATGTCACATTTTTATGTGCTATATAAATTATGGTCAGACTAGATTCTCTCTTTAAATAATGTGTCTCTGTGGACACAATATTTTTGTTCGTCTTTTTAGAGTGAAAAAAAGCTCGCGAGAGGTCAGATTAGGAGGAGTGAGTGCATCAGTCATGTCTGAGGGCAGATTTTGGGTCTGGGTCAGTTTCCTGTGTCTGGACGGCCCCACACCTCGTTTATAAAGAGAGTCAAGAGGCTCCAAACCCAGTTAGGCAGTTAGAGTCTTTCTCTAGTCTGAATATTAATGGTATTGACCTATATGCCTGATATTTCATATAATTTCTTGCCATAAAGCCTGCACTTAGTGGACAGTTTTCTGAAAAACATTTCTAATATATGCAATTTTCATTAATGTAAGTGAAAGCATATCTATCTATCTATGTCTGTCGTTTTATACTCATTTTAAACCTTAAAATTAGACTTTGTCAAGCCAACATCAAAGTTTGTTTACTTATTCATTCAAATTATGTATTTGATGTCCTAGTAGCTTATTCAGAAAACCAAAACCATGCTTTATGTCATGACAAAATGAAAGGAAGCAAGCGTATAGTGAATGATTTTATGACATCATAGTGGTATTTGTCTGATCATTTCCCCTGTTTTGGTATTATTTATAAACTATTATAGCATTTATTAATGTTTGGAAGTATCTTTTATATAGTAAATGTGGTGTGAGCATTTGTCATTTGTGTTAGTTTTTTATAATTCCACTGAGTATTAATTTGTCATTTTAGTAATATAATACTTCATCTTGCTTTACTTAAAGTGCTCTATTATGAGTTATGAAAGGTTCGTATTTTGCTTTTGGGAGCACGCAAGGTCAAAAAACAACTTTTGTTTTCTTATAATATGCATTTATTTTTACCTTATTGTGCAACGTCATTCAATGATCATTTTTCAACCCCCTCCAGTGATTGGTTGATTTCATGTAAAGCAGTGTTTGTGAGCTTTTACCGCTCCAAAAGCTGCACCTAGTGGTGAAAAATTCATTAGCATTTCCATGCATACCAACGCCAAAAATCTAGTTTTCCATCTCTGTGTGCAACAAGTGGGCGGACCTAGAAACGTGTTTTAAAAACGACTTGTTTCAATGATTCAGAGTCGACTCTTTCTTTTGAGAGACAATAACTCACTTTCAGATTTAAAACTTTGCAGGATATTTTCCATAACAGGAGCACTTTTAATCCAACCAGCGTTTTCAATCCAATACTTGTATATATTTGAGCACTGATTTAGTTCAGCGGGATGTATGTTCTCTCACTGCAGCTCTGGCACGTAAAAGCAGGTCTTTGGCCGAACAGTGAATTCAGGCACACTGATGTAGAAAGTGAGTTTCAGAACAATGTGCTGAAAAAGGCAAATTATTCTGCAGAGCTCTGTGACATCAGTGCAAAAACAGTTTGGCTCCCCCGATACTCCCCGTTTCCCATGAAGCCTCAGAAAGTGGGCAGCAGTCTGCACTTGCCTGGCGCCACAGTCATCATGGATGTCAGTCATTTGCGAAAGTTTCTGTTTTCCTTAGAGGATGAGCTAAGCTCCTCCTTTAGCCCTAACGATTTATTTTAGGCTCCGCCGTCCAAGACTAAATTCTCCCCCCAAAATACACACACACACACACTACCTTCCTTCAAATCAGCGTTTACCTTGGCCTTGTTGTTTCAATGTGAACCAATCGGCTGAGCCGCTGTATGGAATGTCCCATGAGACTCTGCCTGCTTTCCCAATAGAGCCATTCATTCTGAGAACACAAGCGCAACATCTGGTTTCCATTAATCCTCATACAATAGTTCTCGTCCAGCCTCAACACTGCTTCCTAGGACAAGTGGGCATCCAGTAATGTTTGAAAGTCTCTCTATTATAGTTATCGGCAAAAGAAGAGCGGGACCTCCTACACGACCTAACGTTTAAGAGTTAACCTGGGTGTAATTGAATGTGATATCTATTTTAAAGACTCTTGTGCTAGTACTGACAGATGTGAAGGAATATTACAGGTGTTGTATGAGAATGGCACACTTTCAGAAAGACAATGATTTCCACCTGTAAACGCTTTTAAACGAGATCCAGGAACCTGAGATTGCAACTTCTCTCCTGTTATGACTTTATAGGATTTATTGTAATTTAAGATTACTGTGTGCTTTTGACTCTTGTAGGACAGTGTCAAAATTATTTATTTGTACATTTACGTTTAATATACAAAAATTTATGTAATATAAGATTTAAATATTTTATTGTAAAAACAAAAAAATATATATATTATATTTACACGTATTTAAATAAAAATTATTCTTTTTATTTTATATTTTTAATCTATTTGTATTTAATTTTATGCTTTAATTCGTTAGAATGATACGAAATATAGGCTTCTGGAAGTAATATATTAATAATTGTAATAATTATTTTAAAATATGTTCATATTTTTAATGGTTCTAAAAATATTGACTATATATATATATATATATATATATATATTATGCCGTGTATTTGGAAGATAGAGACACGCGTCCTCTTCCAGACAGCTTCATAACATTGTATGTTAATATGAAATTCTTCATTATTTCCCTGATGGTGGAAATGGTAATTTTCACTGCTCTAGCTCTTTTCTTAAAACCATATCACTAATAGGTGGAGCTCAATGATCTTTTGTAGCATATAAGAAAGATATTCTTGATGATTGGGCTTTGTTTTCCCTTCTTTATATATTTCTGTGAAACAGGAAGCTTTATATTTTCATGTTCATAATCACCCTAGAGTGCTCAAAATTGTGAATATGAATAGGAATATACTTCCGAGATATTTTACTCATTAAAAGGTCTAGGGGTGCCAATAATTGTGGCCAACAAGTATTGGAGAAAAACATTTATTTCACAATGAGATCTTCTTCCCGTTTCAATTTTGTTTAATTCAGTGATAGGTTGGATTTTATTTATGACAAAATATATGACCTTTTAATTAATCATGACCCATCAGTTGAGAACCACAAATGTAATGAAGTAACATTCCTGCTAATGCTATAATTCACTGCCATTGTCACTTGAAACTAGCCAGAAACAATTCCCTTATCTGACAGATATAAACTGACACAGCACATTTAATAACTTATTCGGAAGAGAAAATGATAAATTGGTGTGTCTCCGAAGGCATCATTTATATGCATTTGAATTTCTACGGCACGTGAATAAGATGCTTTCAATTTTGAAACTCGGCGCAACTTCTGGAGTTAAAGCAGAAACCTTCTAAATACAGAGGAGGAAGAAAATTTGTCTCTGCCTCGCTCGGACTTTCAAAGTCGGATCAAAACAAAGCTTTGGCGCAAGTTCTTGCTGAAGTTGCACCTAAAAATCTAAATAGCCTGTGATTATGAATGAGGACCTGACACTGAGCCACTGCGAGCTGGAAGCCTATGAAAGGAACCGGTCGATTTCAGCTCTGCCTGCGTAGTCGTTACTTCTTCTTATACACTTTCATTTTAATGTCATGTTGTGCCCCTTTGCTCTCACTATGGCTGAGTCACATTATAATGATTTTTACTACGTGTGCGCTTGAATAAAGCTCAAATAGCCATGTTATATCACGAAACTTCAGGTAAGCCTTAGCGTTATATCTTCAGCAGAACAAAACACCTGTGATTCAGCGATGACTAATGTGATTCAACGGAATCACATGTGATTGATTATAATGTGCAACGCTGTAAAAACTCATTAAAACGAAATGTGATCCAGCATGAGCAGATCTGAATTTAATCTTATTAATCTAGTTTATTTGCGAGAGCCATAGTAGATCTAGCTTAATTGTGCAGGGCATTTCTGTCCAATTTGGTGCCATTCTTGTCCCAAGAAGCCTTGCAGCCTTGTGTGTGTGTGTGTGTATACATATATGCTTGGTCCAAGTCAAGAGTTCTACCCCAAGTCGCTCTGGTATATTGTTCAGGTCACTCCTTCAGTGGGATTTCATTTTTATTTTATTTTAGTTTTTTTTTAGTTTTGCTGTCCAGCATCCAAAAGCTATTCGGGTTACTTAGAGAAAAAGTTCTCTCACTCAGTTCTGGGAATGATATCCTTGCAGCTCTTATCTTAAGAAGCAAATACACGGCCAGAGATTGTAATCCAGAGGCCTGTCTGTCTGCGGTAACCTCTTTCCTCCTTGAACTCAATTGCTTCTTGAGTGTTTTCTCTCTCGGTGCTGTTGAAATTAATGTTTCTTAGAAGGATTGTGATTCTAATTTTGGTTGGAATTTTAACAACTTAGTGTTTTAAAAATGTACAAGATGTGATAAGTTTAAAGCTACATCTAGGCTTTTTTGCTTTTTTAAAGAAAAAGTGTGATTGTTGCCTATCTGAGTGCTTTCTATGGTACTTCCAGGGGGTTGCTAGGGTGTTCTGGTTGGTTGCTAGGTCATTGACATGTATAGACGCCCTACTGTACCAATAAATATATTAAATATATGTTTATAGTGCATATTTCGTTGTAAATGCTAACTGCTAACTTCTTTTATAGTAATATATGATGCTGCTCCTGTTAGATCCTGTAGATGATCTTATTTTGCTAGCCTTGCTGCAATTGTTATTTATTCAGTGAATGTGTAAAGTGTCTTGACGTGTTGTAAATCATGGGTTAAGAAGATCGCCTATTGGAATCTCTGTGAGCCCTTAGCATTTGACCTTTGACCCCCGAGAATGCTGTTTTACAGCTGGTGCAAGCAACTTTTTTAAAACGTTCTATATTTATTTATGTGCATATCATTTTGGTTATATTTACACTCATATGCATGCATTTAGCACATCTTAATACAAGTACTTCTTTGTGCAATTACATGTAATCAGTTACTATCCAGAGCTGTGTGTTTGTGTGTGACACAACCTAATCTCTTACTTTTTGTTTATCAAGGTACACTTAGCCCACACAAGCTCTCAGTATATCACTGCATACATCACAGTCACATATCCGCAATCCATTAAACAAAAACGCAATTACACGACGTCCACATACACCCCAGACACCGTGCGAAACATTAGCGCAGCAAATCCCATTTTTACCATTTTGCATCCAGCGCAGTGGAAAGAGATACAGGCGGCCAATTAGTCGTCATGATCTAATGGCCGACCATCACAAAAGAGCACATTTAGCTCTCAATGGCACAATTAGAGAGCTCATGGCGAGCTGTTAAGGTCAGGTTGGTGTGAGAGGCAAGTGTTTTATAGGTCATTTGGGAGCAGGGGCTTGGAGACGGGCTCACAGTGGGGGCCGGCGGAACGGCTTGTAAACGTGACAGAGTCTGCCGCCAGGGCTGTGCCACACAACAGGCCTGCTTTTCACAGCATGCAGTGTGGAATGTGAGTGTGCTGGGGGTGAAGGGGTGAGGAGAAGTCACAGAAAGGGCAGAGGAGATGTGCTCGGAGGGGGGAGAGAACAAGAGAGAGTGCAGCTTTACCATCAAAGCCGCCTTTGAACGACTGCTCTGTGCTGTCAGATGATTCTGAGTCACTATCAGGCCCAGCGCAAAGACGCTTACCCCCCGCTGTCACTCTGGAAATGGGTCTATGTGCAACGGATCCAAAGTGAGCTAATCAGAAAAAAAAAAGAATCATGATATTAAACATGTTCTATGCTGGCTTTTTGATATCATGCAACACAATGGCAACAGCTGTCTGAAAAGTGCTACACAGATGTAGAACTGAGAAGAGAAATTATTGTCATTTAATATGCAGGGCTGATAAAAATGAGCATTTTAAGAAAAGTCTGGATTTGTGAATAATGTTCGGGTTAGTGACATCAAATATTTACAGCATGCAGTGTAAACTAGATAACTAATAGTGTAATTGCAAAATGTTTACAGACTAATTGTTTTGATTATTAGTTGTTAATTATATGTATATATTATTGTTATTTTATTGCATATTTTATTTTTATTTATTATATGTTGTTATAGATTAATCATTTTGGTAAAATTTTACTTGAAGCTTTTGTGTATGATGCATTAAAATGCATTCGGCAACTTTGGTCACAATTGTTTATGAAAACTGGAATATATGAAATATATGAAAATAATGCAACTCACAATGTAGGCCTTCATTTTGAATACCTTTAAAGTGTATAATACTTGTATTTCTTCTTTCACACTATTATGTTTGACTTGTGCATGTTTGTTGTGAAGCCAAAGATAGTTTTAAGAGGTGTTTTCAATAATGTGTTTAGTTGCAGACCAGCACTGCTATGCCAATATTTGATATTATAAAACCAAATAATAATTCCACCCCCCTGAGGTTATCATAACCCACCCGAAGAGTAAAACAAAACAGAAATTGTGATCAATCCGGTTAAAATAAATACCAACACTCACAGGTACGAAAGCTGTCACTGGGGCGGTACCTTTTCAAAAGGTATAATTTTGTACCAATAGGTACATTTTCATCCTAAAGTGAACATATTAGTACCCAAAATGTACCGCCCCAGTGACAGCTTTTGTACCTTTATTTCTGAGAGTGAAACCGACTAGCCTTGATACTAGTGTTATGTGAAACTATCATGACGGCATAATGAAATCTGAATATGGTTATCATGGTATCAAAGTACAGATCTGATTCCATCACTGTATTACCACAATGCATTTGTAAAGGCACCCAAAACTGTGCAGTTCGTTCCTGTTCATCATTGGCTGTATGCATGACTTGTTTTACTGCTGGCGCTAAACAGTGCTAAGGATCACGTATGGAAGTAAAAATTCTTGGGATTGTCATGGCCAAGGGATAATAACCGGGAGAGGTGTACAATTTGTACGAGCAACAGGGAGTCGGGTTTATGACAGTGCTGCTTTCCTCAAGCTATTACAGTCTGGTTTTATAAGCATCTTAATGGAGCATAACTGGATCCTTAGCTGGAGGTAATTGCTATTATTCATGCTGAATGGTTTATTGTTAGGGACTGTTGGTCAGGATGGTGGTAACAAAGCGACATTGTGAGGTGATACATCTACTGGATGGGCAAAGAGATTAGATCAAGATCACATTACATTCATTACGATCACAATAATAATTAGAGCCTGTAAAGATATTCTTCAATACTGATTTATGAAAGGCTAGTTTCAAGAAAATCCAGAACTTAATAAGGTAAAGAGATGATTTAAAAACAAAGTATCCTAGTATTGCTATCCTTCTTATTGAATGCTTCAGACTCAATAATTCTCTTTATGGCAAGAATCTTTCAAACTGCAACCAAATCCAACAATTTCCACAACTGTGCATCCTTGAATCCTGGAAAAGGACAATGAGAATGTTGGGTTCAACCAGCATTAGTCATCTTACTGTACTGTATTCATCACACAGTCTGGTCTGGATCAACTGCTTGATTTGTTACATCTACATTCTTAAAAAAATTACACATTTTAATAATCAATTTAATAATCTAAAGATTTTTTGTCCATTAACGCTTGCATAAATGACCTTTAAAGGGATAGTTCTCCCAAAAATGACAATTATCCTGTCTTTTACTCACTTTTGAAGCATCCTAGGTGTCTGTGACTTTCTTCTTTCAGACAAATCCACCGAGAGTAACAATAAAAATTGAATGGGTTTAAATGAGCGATAGCCGTTACACTTCGGAAGGCATGGAATAACGCTTGCATATTCCTAATAAAACGTCCCTCGCATGGCCTGTGGCAATAAATACCCATATTTCAATCTTAATAAGAACTTTTCGCTCTCGTCTGCTGTCTGTGGAAACCGGAAGCAGTCCCGGCGGATGTATGCATCACACATGCACCTCTGGGAAATGTTTCCTTACTTTAGCGAAAACAAATCCTCAGATTGTGCTTCAAATTCATGACTGGCAGTTTGTTTTGTTCTCTCTCCATGCTCATCACTACGTAACACGATGTGTGTTACGCCATCTGCCGGAACTGCTTCCGGTTTTCACAGACAGCAGACGTGAGAGAAAAGTGCTTAAGTTTGAAATCTGGATATTTATCATCCAAAAGCACATAGATTCGCTACCGGAAGACTTTATTTATGTTTTCTGAGGTGTAATGGCTATCACCCATTTAAACCCATTCAAAGGCTTGGAGGGGTCTTGACAATTTTTATCATAACTCCAATTGAATTCGTCTGAAAGAAGAAAGTCACAGACACCTAGGATGCTTTAAATTTGAGTAAAAGACAGGATCATTTAAATTTTTGGGTGAACCATCCCTTTACATTCAAGAAGCCTTTCCAAACCACAAAAGGTTGTTTATAGTGGAACCTAATGGTTCATTCAGGAACCAAAACTGGTTCTATGGCATCATTGAAAATCTTTTGACTTTTATTGGTTCCAAAAATGTAAAAGTGTGAAATCGTTTTAGGTTTCCAAAGGAAATTTTAAGTAAACAGTTCTAAAAAGAACCATTTTGATGTCTTAGTGTGCATTTTATAATCTAAACATTTTTTTTCAGTTTATAGAATATTTTGTGCATTGAAAAGTTTCCATGAATGTTAAAGATTCTTCATTGAACCATAGATGCCTATAAATAACCTTATAATCAATGGAAAGATTCTATGGATTTTAAACTTTCCTAATCTCGCCTAAAAATAAATGTTCTTTTTGGCATCAATTTTTCCATGAAGAACCTTCAACATAAGGTGACCAGGCGTGCCACTTCCTGGGAACACGTCCTGCACAGGATTTCTAAATAGCTTAAAACAACAAGGTGTTGGTTATCTGCGCTGTGCCAATTAATCGTTGTATGACATCAAAGTACCACAAATGCTAGAGAGCAGAACTTCGATGTCCTGCCACAATCAGACAGTGCAGCACAAACAACCAACACCTGGTTATTTTAGACATTTTTAGAAATCATGTCCTGAACATGTCCCCGGGATTGTGGGTTCCTCAAAGAACCTTTCAGTAAACAGTTCTAACCAATCATTTCTAAGTGTGAAGAATATTTTATAATCTAAAGAACCTTTTTTCAGTATATAGAATTTTTTTGCATTGAAAAGATTCCATGTATGTCCTTGAAGATTCTTTATGGAATCATAGCTGGCAATAAAGTAGCCTACCTTTATTTTTACGAGTATATAAAGAACTTTTTGAGAAATGGAAAGGTTCTATGGATGTTAAAGTTTCTTGATGGAACCATAGGTGCCAATAGACTCCTAAAAATAAAGGCATTAGTTGTTCCAAGAAGAACATCCATGCAACCTTTCCATTCCACAAAAGTTCTTCAGATCATTAAAATCTTCTTCAGAATAAGAAAAACTGTACAGTGGAAGATTAGTTGGGGAATGATCCCATCACTGTGAAAACCCTTGATAAGAACCTTTATTTTTACGAGTGCAGGTGCTTAAAACATCAGCCGAGCCTGCAGGAAGTAGATCTGGCAGTGGAAGAGTTCGTTTTAGAGCTGATATCTGCTCTTTATCTCTCTCTCAGTTCCTACTTTGATCGGGTTGCCAGCATCGAGAAATCATTCAGCAGTTGGCGATCAGCTTCTTCCACATTCTTCATGTAGTACACCTGCTTCATTCACCATTGGCTTGCAGCAGAACATCCGATTTATTCATGAAAATCATCAAATGTAGCACAGGACATAGCTTCAGGCAACACTGCTGCTTCAGACACACTTTTCCAGTATTTACCAAACACTCAATCACATGGTGCAACCACACACACATTCCTCTCTCCGAGCAGTGTGTGAGATTTGTGGTGTGGCTGAATGTGTGTGTTATATATAGAGGGGAAGAACAGGAAGAATCAGTGTGTTTGTGTGAGTTACGAGGGCCAGGGTGTTGAGATATGCTCCTGAGAGTCTCAGGATAGACACACGGTGTTTGTGGATCGGAGGGAGAGGGGCTGTGTGTGTATGGGATGGTTTGGGAGCAGAGGGAAGGCTGGTGGTTTGGTCCAGGAGACTGTAAGTCATTGTGGCCAGCCCTCATGAGCTCTGGGTGGCAACGATGCTTGAGCCCGAGACATTCATCAACCTGCCCGAGTCGCCCGCCGTACTGGAGCCACATCGGCAGATCAGACACCCCCACAAAACTTTTCTACTCTTACACTCGCTTCTGCAGCTATACTTTTAAAGTCACTTGCTTTGCTTTCCTTACTTTCCAGGAAAAGGAGAAGGAAAAGGAATGCTTGTGGTTATTCTTTTTTTTCTTCTTTATCTACATGCACTTTTTCTTTCTTTTTCATTTTCATTTTTTTCACTTACACTTCCATTCCCTTTTTCTTTTCTTTTCCTTGCAAAGTACTTTCCTGTTAATGGCCAATCCCTTTCTTTTCCTTTTTCTCTAGCTTTTCTGAAACTTCCTCCTCATCATATTTTTTCCTTTTTCATCCTTTCTTTTTCTTGCATTACTCTTATTTTCGCCCCAACACTTTCTTGACCTTACTCCTTTTAGATCTTCCCTTTTATTATTATTATTTTCTTTCATTTTCCAAATCATTTATATTTCTTTCCCTATTCACTTCCTTTTCCATTCTTCTTTTTATTTCAGTTTCCCTTTTCTTTGCTTTTTCTATTTTCTTTTCTTTTCCTTTTATTCCCATTTCCCCATGTCTTTTCTTTCATCTCTACATGTTCTTCATCTTTAACCTTTTCTGTCTTCCTTTTCCATTTTCTTTTACCACTACACTTTTTTTTTTATTCCCATTCCCTTTTCATATTCATCTTTCTTTCCTCTTCTTTCCATTCACCTTTGCATTTCATGTTTTTTTGCCTCTCTATCTCTTTGCTCACACCATCTCTCTCTGTCTTTCTCACTCACTCTTACATGCCGTCAGAGGCCCCGCAGGAGACAGACTCGGGTCAGTGAAAATAATCAGCTTGCTGACGCCTGGGTCGGTTACTCACATACTCACACAGCCCCAAATATGTACGATGGAGAACAGGGATCCCACAGGAAGTTGGCGACACAGTGCTCCAACCACGCTCTGAGGACGGGGTTTGAGCTGCGGCAGTCCACACGCACCATTGCTGTATTCATTTATAGCACATTCATGGATACAAAAACACCAATTTCCATGCATGCATATTCATGGGAGAGACTTTGCATGTACAGTAGACTAAGTATATATAGGCATGTGTGTGTGTGTGTGTGTGTGTACATACGCAGATGCTGTTTCTTCATACATTCCAGCCCACTCATTTTCCCAGGCTTTGAGTCAATCCGAGTAAGTGCTCTTATCGCAGAGCCAGACGCACGCTAACTCTCTCACACACTCGCACCATCACACACACACAGACGCAGAATCCCCATTCTGCAACTCTGACGCAACTGCCATAATTATGTCTGCCACGCTTTCCATTCGGACAGGTTCTGAGCGTCCACTGCTCTGTGGACGTCACCGGCCCAATGAGTAAGGTCAAGCTTAACCTTCTCCCTGAAAAGTTTATCTAACATCAGCAGAATTCTTTCTCAACCTTTCCAGCTCTCCCCGCCATTGACGCATTGCCCAATTCTTGGTCAATTCGAAGTCTCTAGTGTGTTTATAGATGTGTTGAAACGTCCGAGCGCTCTCATTTCCTCTGTTTATTGTCTTGTTTGAAGGAGAACATTTGTTTTTTCTCTGTCTCTCGCTCTTTCACCCCAATCTGTCCCTGAGGTTCGTCTCGTTTCGTCTGGAGTGGAGGAGTTAACAGAATTTGGAAGCGCTGATGAACGATTTACATTTGGAAGTGGGTGTTGAAAATCCTAAGAACTGACTGGTTAGACTTTGAGGATTTTTCTATACATGAGTAAAGGTGCAAATTTTGTTTGAAATCGTCTACACGTCAACTATTTCTCATTCATTCAAAACTACATGTCTACTAACTCTCAGAGTAGAATGTTAAGGTAGGTTTAGGGTTAGTAGAATAAGCTGACATATACTTTAAAGTTTCTCATAGTCAGTATGTTGTGGACCCTTCAAAATAAAGTGTTAGAAGACATTAAGGAGACAGTCTACTAGTACTCTAATGACTGCTAGCTGACATGTAGTTGCAAAGTTACTTATATTTAGTAGAATGTCTAAAGTGGACTATCAAAATAAGGTGTTACCATAAAATGTGCTAATTACAGAACTGTAGTTACTGTAGTACAATAATTAATGTTTCATAGCACCCTATATCATACTGTGGTGACACCATGGTAACATGACCATTAACAAGCCTAAAGTTGAACTGGAAATCAGGTGCTTGGCGTCCGGCCAGAGCAGAACCGGACCCAACTAAGCCTGGTTCTCCCAAGGTTTTTTTCTCCATTCTCTCATGGATGGGGTTTTGGTTCCTTGCCGCTGTCGCCTCTTGCTTGCTTAGTTGGGGACACCTGATTTCCAGTGATTATCGTCATTTTTGATTACAGAGACCGTTTATGCATACATTACCATCAGTCTATTTTCCTACTTGATAATGTTCAGTGCTTTGCTACAATCTCTATGTTAAAAGCGCTATATAAATAAAAGTGACTTGATTTGAATATATTATGCAAAAGAGTGCTAAAATGTACCATGGTAAAGCCATGGATGTACAGTATGTTATAAATCTGACCCTGGACCACAAAACCAGTCATAAGGGTCTTTTTGTTTTTAATTGAGATTTATGCAAGCTGAATAAATAAGCTTAGGTTTGTCAGGATAGGACGATATTTGTCTGATACAACTATTTGAAAATCTGGAATATGAGGGTACAAAAAAAATCTAAATATTTTTCTTTAAATTCACCCAAATAAAGTTCTTAGCAATACATGTTACTAATCAATTAGGGGTTTTTTATATTTATGGTAGGAAATAAATCTCTATAAAGTTCTAAATATCTTCATGGAACATGATCTTAATAACATAATGATTTTTGGCATTAAAAGAAAAATCTACACATATTTACCCATATATATTTACCCGATTATTTTGCCCCATAAAATGTATTTTTGTCTATTGCTACAAATATAACAGTGCTACTTATGACAGATTTTCTGCTCTATGGGCACATTTATCACTAAAAATCATATACCACAATTTAATACTTAAAAATAATTATTAAAATAATATCAATAAATATAAAAAAATGTATGGACAAAATCTCATGGTACAAAGGTATTTATCATATATTGACACAATCCTTTTTAGTAAGGATACCTCACCGAACATGCTATTAATTTGGTACTTAACACGCTTTGGCACATATTTAGAAGAGAAAAAACATATATATTACCATACTTAAAAAGTATATATATATATATATATATCAAAGCATTACCCGGTTATAGCATGGTACAACTATAGTACTATAGTAGACCTACAGTATAATCAGCACATTTTATGGGTTCCTGCACTAACACAAAAACACACGTCCTGATTTTGTTGAGTAGCATGTGTTCCTGGACAACATTTTAATCCAAAACTTTAATCTTGACCATATCTCCACATCTAAACTTAACCTTACCCGTGAGTAAATCGGAGGAAACAGTAGAGAACTGACTTCACAAATTTCACAAAAACTATAAACTGGTTCTTCAGATCTGATTGGCTAAACACTGTGTTGTTCCAAGATGTTCATCCAGGAACATCGCACTCAGCAAAAATAGATTCTGCACACAAATACCACGATGATGTGTGCAAATACTACAGTAAACCATGGTGATTTTGCAAGTGATTTCTGCTGCTTTGTGGTACACAGTTTTCCCTCAGACTCCTTCTGAAAATGTTCCTTGGCTCCTGTTTTTCCGCCTCCGCATCAGCGCCGTCCACAAACCCTCTCGGGATCTCCATAGTCCAAACTTCCCGCAGAGAGGCGGGGCCCTTCTCGATCAGTGCCCCGCAGATTGACGAGCCCTCAGATGCCGATTTACTGTATATGTCAGCCACACTGGAGCCACGGCACATCTGGAGTCTACTAGAGCGAGAGAGTGAGTGAGAGAAGGAGATTTAAGGTGGAAGTAAGGAGGAGGGGGGTTTGGCTAAAACAAGTGTAGTACACCACAGTTGATGAAAAGAGCTCCCTCTCTTTCCATTTCCATTCCCTCTCTCTTCTCGCTGAGTTTGTGGAAACGGTCGTGTGGACGGATACTGCTCGTCTACAATCTCCTTCCCTTGATAAAAGTCTCACCTTTCAATGTCTGAAGTACTCTTTCAGGCGTCCAGACGTGCGTGACATAAAAGTGAAAAGCCTGGGTCATGACGGAATAGTCTGGATGAACTGGTGACAGATTTGAGTGTCAGCACAATGTTATGATGTGATTCTCCCACAATACGATACCTCATGGAATATTTGAGCTAAGCAATGAATCACTATTTAAAAGGATGTTAAATCACACTTTCAGACAAGTCTCACCTACGGCCACATCTGCTTTCTTTCTTTCTATAGACATGTGCACGTGTACATATATTTATATACTTGAAGTAAAAAAGTTGTAATATTACATTTATTTTATTTCTAGTTATTCTGTTACTGTCCAACTCTGTTACTATGGACTGACAATAGAATTTACATTTTTATTTTATTTTTTCCAAAATCTCCACTTGCTGGCATAAAGGCTAAGAACACATAACACTACTGAATACATGGTTAAAAGAGCTTTAAATAACCTTATGTGAGATCTGTTATAAATTCTGTTTTCATTCAGATATTGTGGTAACAGAGTTACAAAATAACTCTTGGTGTAAGTTTAGATTAAAATATTTGATCAAAGAGAGCACAGATACTTTTCAGAGCTTCCCATCTTATCAGTCAGATAAAAGTGACATCATTTCCTGTAACTTACACAACTCTGAGAAATAATTCCACCAATTTAGGGGCAAAATATGGTTTGACGCATGATTTATGGACACATTTTTCTAAAACAAAAAATATATATATTTTAAATAATTTAATATTGTTGAATTAAGTAAGTAACTATTTAGGGCTTTTCTAAATAAAATGAATAAAATGTTACCAAAACAAAAGTACTGTAAAATATTTTGATTGCACATTGATACATGATGGAAAAAATACACTTATTAATTCAGACAAGAAGAAATCAGGATTTTCAGACCATTATATACTGTTAAACTGTTAAACATGTTAAAATTAACTCTTCATCATACACACATACATATGCACACATATAAAATGGATTGTAGGTGTCTTGAAGCATTTGCCACAGTTCTTGTGGATTTAGTCCGTCTCAGTTTCTTCATGTCACTCCAGACAGACTGATATTGTGAGATCAGATCTCTGTGTGGAGAGCTCCTTGTGAAAACAAAAAAAATCACTGAATTATTACAATGAATGGCAAAGTGAACGTTTAGAAACGTAAACGTCTAAGGTTACAACGGTAACCCACGTTCCCTGAAGGAGGGAACGGAGACGTTACATATGGGATCTCGCATGA